>JAXCEX010000272.1:0-30873 GCA_038382965.1 Ceratocystis huliohia
GATGGGGGTGGGGGGGGGGGGAGGGGGGGGGGTTGGGGGTAGGGCAAGGAGCACAGGGTTCAGAAGGGTTTAAAGGGAGTTGTTGCCCAGAGAAAGCCGGAGCAATTTAGAGGGTTAGAGGGGTTCGCCTATGCTGGGAGGAAACATCGTCAGTTTACTTTGGCCAGGTTACTTTTAGAGGGCCATCGAGAGAGGGAGCAGAGTGCGTTTATGGGCGGCGGCAACAGCAGCGGCGGCAGCAGCAGTAGTCGCTTGTTTTCTTTTTATCTCTGCCCATTTAAAGGACGCAGAATGGATTGAGGCGAGAATTAAAAAAAGAACAGAATTAAAATAAAACAAAGAAATACTCACAAAAATGAACGTGAAAAAGGGTTCAAAAGTCGTTGAACATTGAGCAACAGAAGCAAAGCAAGAAAAACGTTGACGAGGACAGAAGCGAAGCGAGGCGAAATAGAGAAACGGAACAAGAGAAGAGAACGAACAGAGCAGCAAAAGAAGTCTAGGGTCGATTATTCTCGACTCTGGCAAATGCAGAGAAGCGAGAGAACAAAAGAGAAAAAGGAAGATTTTTGGAGGGGGGAGAGGGAGGTGAAGATTTTTTTCTTTTTTTTTTCGAAAAAAAAAGTCGAAACAATAGAAACGAGAAAGACTAAGAAAAATTGGAATAATATGAAAAACATGAAAAACATGAAAAACATGCAAATAAGTAACGTAAAAAACACAAAAAAGTACCAAAAATTATACCAATGAGCAACAGATGCTACGCAACGGCATGAAGTGCCTAGGAGCACCAAGACAACAGAACAGACCAAGATAAGATCCGCTAGGCTTCACTAGCTTTCACTTGGCAGGGCCCTGTATTTCCAGCAGCCTTACTACCATAGCACTATACACCTACACACCTATACCCTACCCTACAGCCTCGCCAGCGTGGGGCAAAAGTATCCCAACGCTTTCCACGTCCTGTCCGTGCGGACTGGCACCCCGCACTGTATTTAGGTCATTCTGCTGCCGCCCCGCCCTCTCTGTCTATCCCCGCCCACTGGGCCTTCTCAGGCTCTACTCCCCCTGCACTCCTCTCAATAGCCCGTGGAATGGCCCTTCTCAGCAGCCACCACACAGTCCGCCAGCCCCCTTCTGGATGCTGTCAAGTCTGCGCAGGTGCATACTTACTTTCGAGCCTCTTTGTCCTCTCTTCTCTCCCCCCATTGTCACTCTTTGGTTTAGGATGAGGAGGGAGGGATGCAAGAAGCAATACACCAAGAGAATGGGACGCCATGCACACAGAGCTCTTGTTTCTCTGCAGTGGGTCATTGTCTGTGTTTATCTCACTGTTCCCTTCTGTCTGTCTGTCTCCTCTCTCTGCTTACTATCCTAACCACTGCATCATCTCGAGTTGCATGGGCTTGCATATACTGTAACATCCCTCCCCCCTTCTCCCTCTTTTCTTCCTTCCCTTCTTTTCCTTTGCCTTCTCTCACACACGGCATCAATCCTCGACCCGCAGCATCGCAGTCTCCCCCCCTCCCTCTTCTGCTTTCTTGCCATCAGCCGTTCCCACTGCTCCCGCTGTCGCTGCCAGCACTGCTGCATATCGCTCCTTGGAGGCCAAGTATTCCCTTGGCAAGTCAACCTCCTCCTCTCTCGCGCCGCCCATCATTTCAACCACTGCCTTGGCCGCCAGTGCAGCTGCTGCCATGCCGTGGCCTGTGTAACCCGCACAAACCCACAGGCCTGCGTCTAGGTCTGTCTCCATGTCTGTGTCCGCGTCCGTGTTTGCACCTGTATCCACATCTCTGTCCGCTGCATTTGTATCCCCCTCTGCATCCTCCTCTGTGTCTGTGTCTGTGTCCGTATTTGCATCGGTTGCTGCACTAGCTGGCACCCGCCCTACCCACGGATGTCCATCTACCGAGAACCCCATAGTGCCCGTCCATTCGTACGTAGCCGTAAACTGTATCTGGCGGCAGTCATGTTGCAAGGGGGAGCAAGTGGGAGAGCGGCACGAAGATGTCTCCCTCTTTTCTTCTCCATCCCTTCCCTCTCCCTTCCGCCCTTCGTCATCTAGGTCCAGCACATCTGGAAGCACCCCCTTCAAATGCTCTGAGACTACTTTGTCAATCTCATCGTCTGCCGACACTCCCACGCCCTTGCCTTCTCCTAGCGCTCGAGCACCGCCCAGAATAAACTCGATTCCCTTCTGCTCTGCCCCAATCTGCACTAGATAGTCGTCCATAGTAGCTCCATTTGTCTCGGCTCTGGCCTCCCTCTCCCCTGGCTCTGCTAAAAACACATGTGACGTGTTTAGTTTCTCGTCCAGCTTCTTTTTCACCTCTAGCCCTAGCTCTAATCCTGCCACCGCCGCCTTCGCCCTAGGCACCAACGCCGCAACCTGACCCCGCACCGGCACAATTGCCCTAGTAAGGCCAGGCAGAATACGAGATGTGTGCCCATTAGTCGCAACTAGCACTTGTTTTGCCGCCATTTGCCCGCGCTCAGTGTGCACAATCCATATTTTCCCGAACCGTTGCAGGTAGTCTACAGCCGTCGTAGTGTATAAACTAAACGACCCAAGTGGCCATGGCGGCGAAGATGAAGACGAAGACTGTGGAATTGCGGCTTCGGCTCTAGTCCTGCGCGTAGCTGTCGTTGCGTCCTCTCCTTCAAACCGCGTCAGCAGGTCTTCGATCACCCAGCACACTAATTTGTATGGCCACAGGCTAGCCGCGTGGACCTGAGCCACGGCCCCACATGCCCGCGAGACGCGCAGCTTCTCCAGCGATAGCTTCTCGGGCAAGGTTCTGTCTAACAAAGGCCTTTCCAACGAAATCTGCTCGTCTTTGCGCGGCAGCATCTGTGCGTCTGTGGGCGTAACGAGCTGTGCAGCATCCGCCAGCTTCGGATCCACACGCGCAATATACTCTAGGTTTGCCGCTGCGCGATCGACCAGGTTTTGCGAGTAGAACGAATGGCAGCCAGTTACTGACTTCCAGTGACACGGGATGGCATGCTCGTCGACCAGGTTCTTCAGGTAGGTGAATGTGCGGATCTCAAACTCAGCGATGTGGGGTGCCGAGGCGTATATATTGGGCTGGCAGTGACCGCCGTTCTAAAAATGGTACGCGTTAGTTAGTTTGCTCGTCCTTTACTAAAAACATGCGCACCACGCTATTCGAAGACGGGAATGATGCCATACAGCACGACAGCAGCCAAATCTGTTCTTCCCCGCCGCCTTCTCTTTATTTTTTTTCTCACTCCAACTTACCCTACCTGTTGCCCCCCAGCACACCTCCCTAGCCTCCAGCATCACCACATTTAGATCCCTTGCCCACGTCTCTTTGGCTGTCCTAGCAGCAAAGGCTCCAGTGATGCCGCTGCCAATAATCACCACGTCAGCCGCCGCTGGCAGTGTCTGCGAACTCTGGTATCCTAGTAGCTTCTTCGACGGCTCTTGGTGCCAGTATGAGTGGGTGTACTGCTTTGACGGCAAGTCGGCCTGACCCGGCTTTAGATAGGTAGCAACCATTATTAGTCAGCAGATAGAGGGGGAAAAGGTGCTGTGTAGAGTAAAAAGAAAAACATAAAGCCAGGTGAGATCACGAGTTGCGCTTAACCCCTCAACAGAAAAAAGGATGATCAGAGACAACGAAACCAACAAAAAAAAGAAACAAGTTATTGTTGTTGCATTTAGCCTAGCTTTACGTGCCAGACGAGGCGAAGCATTTTCCCCTCGCCTAGCCTCGCCTCGCCTCTTGTCTCACCTTCCTTGACAAGATAAGGAAGCCCAACACCTCGTTTCTTGCCTCATTCATTATAACTACAACATCGCGTGCATTGTCATACTCCACGGCTTATCCAAGACTATTATTTCTAGATTGCAAATACAATGCCAATAAGCAGACCATTCCACTCCTTTGGCTCAATCTAGTGAATTCTTACTAGTAGTCTTTGGCCGCTCAGTATCCTCCCTCGTTTTAGTGATGTATAGTTAGTTGGTTCCTGTACTGAGACAATGGCGCATGGATTTACTGTAGATCTCTCTAAAACTTGGGGTGCTATAAAGCATACTACTTGATCAATTAGCGAGAATTGCAGGGCCGGGTATGGCTATACAAGTAACAGGTCTTTGCACAAGGTTAAATGACAGTAGAAACTTGATTTCTTCAAAGGAAAACATGTCTCGCTGCACCAGTGCATTCCTTCGAGTCCGCGATCCATAAGTTAAACAATAAGCCATCTTGGTATAATGAAGTAGTGGCCAGACAACCCTAAGATATACAGTGGCTTAGGGTACATTGCTCTAGTTGGTGTTGGGCAGCGGCTTCACAAAAATACAGCTGCTTGTGGAAATGGATAACATAGATCCCACCGATGCTAGGAGTAGATGATTCAAGATACTAGGAGTAGATGATTCGAGATACTAGGGAGACAAAAGCTCCCACTTCTTCTCATCTCCTCATCTGAAATCGTAAAACAAACTCATAGTCGAGTATGATGATAGATAGAGGGGTTTTCCTTCGACAGGGAAATAATGCAGCCAGGATGAGGATGAGGATGGCCTTTGCGCCTCTATCTTTCTGGAACCTAGAGTCGAATGGGGATATCTACCTCATGAAAGCTAGAAAGAAGATAACGGGCTGTGCAGCTCCCATACATTTTGTGGGCATCGACTATTGTCAACGTGGTAGCCTGTTACAAACACATATCCAGAGGAAAGAATGTTCTAGACCTTGGCTTTTGGCGAAGTTGAGAGGTTTCTACAGGCTCTTCCACGATGGGTTGGTCTAGCCGACTCCCAAGGAAATCTTGAAGAGGGATTTATTCCAGGCATTTCTGTCTTGAAATACCATCAAAGGCAAGAAGAAGACCAAGGCCTACAACGGACTCATCCATTCCTCCAACATGAGATTACTACAAGAGATACATGTATCTTCTCCATATTTATTCTGCAAAGCTTGCGCTAGGTTGCACTTTTCCTCAGTGGTTGGAAGACACTACCCTGGGTACTATACCCTGTTGTAGTAGTGTCGTGCCCCGCCATAAGGGATGGCCAAGGGTAAAGAGTGCTTTCCACATTGTATCTGGTTTGATGAACCGAGTTGGAATTGGCAAAGCAACAAGATTCCTCGTAAAAGCCCAATGATAGGGGGTCTATAGATTGATTGGGGTTGGATTTGCTTGCTCATTGGTAAGCGCGGTCTGACTGGGGGGGGGGGGGTCTTGTGTGATCGCGGGAGAAAAGTTTGATATTGTAGACGGTGTATCAAGCAATCCAGCAAAAAAGGTATCTCCTCCCGATGTGGCACCATACAGCTTTCGGGGAGTGCGCAATGGTATACTGGTTTCTTCTTTGGCAGTGTCACTTAGAAGGTTCCGGGCATTGTCGATGCACACAACATGCTAGAGAACGGGTCAAGGGTTATGAGAAGCTGTGGTGTTTTGTTTAGCCTTGCCTTTTTCCCTTGCAGCCAGCTTTTGGCAACAATCGCCGAAAGGCTCTCAGGTAGCGCCCGAGAGGGAATGAGGCGCGTTTTGGTGGCGGAGTCAAGGGTGAGTTCGGTAGACTCCTGCTGTGCCGTGTAGTATTGGTCGGGTTGGAAATCTTTTTTTCGATTTCTCTGGACCAATTCCAAAAACCCAGCCTAATATGGTTGCATGCAAAAGTGCCTCAATTATGAGAGATTACCATCATTCCACTTCAAGATGCCGGTTGAGAAAGAATGGACCAAGATTTGCCTTGTCCAAGGTTTCCAGGATGAATGGACGCACAATATGATTTGCCTAGTAAGCCGTTGCCTGCTGTAGGAGCGAAGTTTAGGCAAGTGATGCAGTTGTTGCGTTCAACAGCAAGTCGTGAAACAGTATATGTTATGTCTGTACCTGAGGGTGCAACAATGCATAAATACCTGTGTGAGTGGGGGAACAGATAGTTGATGCTTTATTTCTTGAATAGGCAGTGGTATTGCTCGAGTTTCTCACAGATATCAGTACTCCTATGGCAGTGGCTATCATGGAGATTTTTATCAGCTTTAAATGCCTTTTGTCAATCCTCTTGGTGCTGGGCGGTCAGGGAGGAAGAGTCTTCCTTGAAATATGCCTTGACTTGGCAAATATCTCGCTTAGCTCCGGGAGTAATGATGTCATTGATAGTCCCACACTTCAAAGATGTTCTTCAGGCGGGATGAATTTTCAGGTTATTGTGACTAGTGTGCTGGCCTTCCACCAAGGGGTTTAAGCTTCTTTCCGAGGTCTGGACGCATATTAGCTGTCCTTCTAACATGCATAGGAGAGGCAAGTCGAAGTTCTATTTGTAATTAATCCTAGGAAAGCCCACATAGGCCACCTGCAGGTTGGATTGGATGTCTTAAGGCTAGTTTGCATATTACCGGAGGTCTTATAATGTTGCGATAATCGTAATATCATAGCAAGAGAGGCCAAAGGTCGTTTGGATAGCCATCTCGAAGGCACCAGGATGCTCCAAAGTTGGGTTCTATCACCATGATAGTTAGTTAGTAAAGAACATACACAACGATGGCCTCAAGGCTTCTTGCAGCAGTGACAAGAGAATCTTGAGAGTGGAGAATGGCAAATGAGGGCTATAAATGCATAAATAAAAACAAGAGAATAGCTTAATTGCTTGGCCCTATTGCAGAAAAATAGAAAAAATTATTGAGCTCGTGGCACATTGATTGAAATTTTTTAGTGTCAAAATGTGAGAGATATTGTGGGGTGGGGGCGGGGCAGAGGCCTACCCGGAACAAATTCGGATGAATATCCGGCATTGGGTATAGGCCAGCGATAGAACCTGGACCCCCAACACATTAAAAATACATACACCATGACAGGTTACAATCTCTTTCCATCAGTGTGATCTCCTCCGATCAAGCCACAATCCTATCAAATCCCTGAACCCATGTCAATGATTCACGCATTCATTGGTTTGATACACACCTCTTCCTAAGATGGAAAATACTAACTTGGAGAAGTAGCCACGACAAGAGACTAGAAACTGAAAGAACTTAGGTTTTGATCATTTATACCTATCCAAGGGAAAGATCAAAAGAAGCATAGTTTCAAGAAGTAACGGACATTGAGTGGCCAACAAGGGGATGGGGGTCGATAAGGCTGGTGCTATGGGAGTTATAAGAACTGGTCTCGGCGGCGAAGGCAAGTAGGTGAGCAAGATCGCAGGGGCTCTAAAGGCATGTTGGATTTTCAGTGGTAGGAGAAGGTATGTCCAAAAAACTCCTTGGATGGTAAGTTCTGAGGAGTAAGATCTCAAACTATCAAGGGATACAAGATCCCGCCACCGACTCAAAGATCGGAAGTTTACTCGCAAGACCCGTCGCAAGAACTTGAATGGTTAGACTACTGTCCCGTATCATGGACGTGCTCAGAAGCTATCTAAAGTAAAACTTTACGCAACTAGAAAGATGCCCCGACAAAAATTGACAATGATTCAGGCAATTCGTCTTCGAGAAGACTAAACGATGCACGAGCTGAGATTTTTAGGAGGGGACGTGATAGCCATATAGACCTACTTTGTTGAGGTTGAGGTTGGGTTGGAGTCTTTCATCTGTAGGAATCGTATCCGCCCAAGGACCGGATGGAAACTCACCTGAACCGGCTGGAGCGAACATAGAAGCATGGATCTTGGTAGATATCTGAACGAGTCTAGATGCAACGGACGACAAGATCCAACTGAAGGAAAAAAGCACGGCCTCTCCCTCACAGATCGTGCAAGTGATAGTACAGGATAAAGTTATGGAGGACCGACGCTTAGCTGAAAAGCTACAGCCATAGGAGGATACTGTGAAAGATCCAAGTAAGGCTGAAGCATCATAGGAGAAAGACAGCCTTGGATCGGGCACGGAAATGGACAATTATCGCTACAAATCAACAGGTTATCACTCTAATGGAAGAAGATATGGACAGCCATAACGAAGACTGGGAGCAGAGGCTCAAATAGGCCAACGGGGCTGTTCCCAAAGCTGCTCACGAAAGAATAAACTCTGCGATAGTCTGTACAGAAGAGCTGTGTTGAGGCGGCTATATATCTGGGCCTAGGACGATGCAAACGAAAGTCCAAACCTAAAGATATAGCATATCGGAGCCTTGGTGGCAAGGACAGTCTAACACAAACTAGGAAATACATGAAGAAGATGCGAACTAGAGTAGCTAGTGTTACAATCGTAAAGCTGCTGCAGCTCCGACGCGCTATCCCGAGCGCTTCTATCTTCTTTTAGTTATCTAAAATTCTCTGTGTATCTTTTTGGCGCTAGGTTGGCGCTACCTATTTGCACTAGAAAGCGTTGCCGGTTGCAATGAAGTAGTATCGTGCTTTGCTTACCCTAATGGTACGATAGCTTGATATTCCCATGTAAAGGCCTAGCAGCGCCTGCGCTGATAGGGCGTGGGAATGCCTACTTGTCTTCATGGCTTCCCTTTTTGCGCGGGTCTAGTAAGGGACGTCGGCTAGTTTCATAATTCACAAGTTCATGCCTGATGGTTCTTGATGTAGCTTCCTCAACCTTTGCCTGTGGGATCAAATTCTATATAAACTTCCTCATGCGGCACTTGTTTTATGCTTGATTTCGCTGTTTTAACGCGCCCATTATCTAGGTTTCTAACCGAGCTCTACACCGGAAGGTAGGGATAAGATTTATTTTGTGGTGATTGTGAAATTTCGTTAGATCACCAGTGTGCCGGCCGGGATGTACTGGGGTTTTCTTGCCTGGGCCATTGAAGAAATCCATGCCGGCTGTGATCTTCTTTTGCTCTCATGTTGCTCTTGCCTCTACAATGGCCCTAAATCCGGTTAACCTTGTTGTAGAAATCGAAAACTGGCCTGTCCTGGTTTCTGTTCTCTCGCTATATTTTTGCGGATTCGCAATTAGGTGCTCCAATCTGTGGTATGGGCAACGATGCAAGATCTTCATTGATCTTCGTCATCATCCCATTCCAGCATATACAAGGGCCATACGCGTGAGTCAGCGCTAGTAGGAAGTTAATGATCTGACGGAGATTTATGATAAGTTAGTTTGAGTAACGGTATCAAAAGATGAGATTTAACACCAACTGATTCTAGATCTAATCTTCATTTGTTCTCGATTGTAGTCTAGAGTGGGGCTTCCTGTGTCACCTCACGCTTCTCTTGAGACTAGGCTACAGGAATCCCCAAGATGAACAACGATGCCAGGAGTCGAACCTGAATCTGAACACGGAGCGTTGATATATTTCTCTCCCATACGGGGGTTGGCGAGATCAAACAATTTCAGATTGGCTCTAAGCAGAATTAATACCCTGTAAGACTGGCCACATAATTTCAGCGAGAGTAGCCCAAACGCTCCCAGGTAAGCTACTTACTTGCCGTCACCCTGTGGTCGTAGAACAAAAGAAAAGAAGAGGAAAGGAATATACAAACAGACAAAGAAGTCCAGGTAGCTCACAAAGACCGACATATTGAACCAATATATTTAACTGGCCTAGGAATTTCACAAACTTGAACTTGAATATATTTGACGTCTACATTATTCAACCCAAATTTTTGAGTCAAAGTCATAAAACCTCTGATATCTGGGTCTTTTCCCGCGAACAAGCCTTCATAGCTCAGTTGGCAGAGCGCGACACTAGTAATGTCGAGGTCAGCGGTTCAAATCCGCTTGAAGGCAATGAGAGAACCTCACTCAAGTCCACCACAGAATGCTGTGGATCTTATTTTTTTCGACAAGGTAGGTAGGCATCTGCTCTGTGCATCGTGAGCCTGTCCTTTTCCCTTCTTTTTGGGGCTTAGCTAACCAAGTGTTGCTTGCTATATATGCCCACGTACAACGATTAAAGCTGGTCATGAGCGTCATGTAGATTAAATAAATCTTATATTCAAGCAACCCCCGTTAGTACTTGATTCATCCTTCACCCGCCGCCCTGAACCAAGCGCCAAAACTCTCCCTTTTGTGATAGCAAGTCCTCAAATGTTCCCTGTCCAGCTACATATCCTTCTTTTATCATCACCACGTCACTTGCAATCTTCATCATCTCGGGGTTGTGCGTAACAATAACAATCGCCATATCCGTTGCAGCTGCCCCACCATATCCGCGCATCAAGCCTGCTATCGTCTCGCGTACTAAGTCGGCGCTCTCTGCGTCTAGAGCCGATGTCGGCTCATCCATGACTAGTAGCTTAGGCTTGCGCACTAGCGCACGCGCAATACTCACACGCTGCATTTGGCCGCCCGAGAGACTCTGGCCGCCATCTCCAATCAGCGTTTGATAGCCGTGTGGCAAGCTGCAGATAAAGTCATGGATTCCGGCGGCTTTGGCGGCCATTTCAGCGTGGGGCATGTTGCGGAAGACGGAATCTGCTGGAAGGCCATAGAGGATGTTCTCGAGTGCGGTGTCAGGAAATAGGAATGGGGTTTGGGGTACATATGCGGTCTGCGCGTGAATACTAGAGATCCTGATCTGATCTGCGGGAACGCCAGCAAAGGATAAAGATGGAGATGAGTCACTCGCTTTCTCAGGCTCGTAAAGGCCCATCAATAAACCAATAAGAGTACTTTTTCCGCTACCCGATGAACCAACAATGGCTGTTGTACTGCCAGGCTTCAACTGAAAGGAAATACTGTGCAGCACACGTGAGTTAGGCCGGGAAGGGTACGAGAAGGCTAAGCGATCAAAAACAATCGGAAGCAGCTTTTCGGCTGACTGCTTTTGCTTTTCGACTTCTGTATCGGGCACAGGGAGATGGACTAGACGTAGTACCTGTGCTGAAGCAGACTGAGTAGTTGATATTTGCGGCACAGTGCTCAGTGTGGTTGAGCCCGCAGTGATGCCAAATAAGAGCAGGTTGATGACCTGGATCACGTCAGACACAGATTGAGACGAACCGGGCTTTGTGATGGTAGACATGCTGTACCAAAATATTAAGGCTGTCAAGAAAAATGTCATGCTTTGTTGCATGCCAAACAAGAATCCCGTCTGGTTCGATCTCTTAACACCAACAGCAAGAGCAGCGTTTAGCATCTTTCTATGCTTCAAGTCAAAATGACGCTCTAGTGTTAGGGCCCGAACAACCCGGATGTCGATAAAAGTCTCGCTAAAGACGGCACTGCATGCGGCAGCGGCCTCATCGCGCACTGCCTCCCATTTACCGCTGACATGAGAGAACAGCCGGATGGAAAACATGATTGCTGGTGCTGGTGTCAGACAAACTAGTGTCAGGGTTGGCGAGAGCACAAGAGCCCAAATAATAGAGATCAACACGAGAGTCAAAGCGACAACCACGATAAGGACAAAAGAACCGAGTAATGTGCACATTTCCTCGGCACAACGATTAAGGGTATTTACAACAGCACGTGGCGAATTCTGTGGCATCGCTCCGGCCCACCAAACAGGCTGGGACAGGACATTATGCAGTGCCTGGTGTCGTAAATTGTTGACCCATGCCTGGGCTACAAGTTCGCATAGGCAACGACCGATGATGATCGATACACCACTGGCGAACCCTATGCCGACCAAGACAGCGGTCCATTTAGCAGCTCTTTGGGTGCGGTCACTAGGAGCCCAGAATGTAGAGAGAAGCTTCGCAAAGCAGTACGAGAAGGTGGGTGTGCCAGCAGCAGCGATGGCGCACATTATCAAGCCGACAATCAGGAGTGCTCGCTGTTTCACGTTGATGTTAGGCCAGACGGTACTGAATATGGCGCGCATTGAAATTGTTGGCGATGATTTAGCCCCGTTGGTGTGCTGGTCCAGACTGTGAGCAGAGTGCCCCTTGGGTTTTTTATGTCGCCCAATCTTATAGCGCATCTTTATTTGGGCGTTAATGCCACTGCCTCGGCCCTGCCTCCGCTCTTCGGAGTCGAAAAGATCCTCCTTTTCAATATCAATATAGTGCAAACGGCGAGTTCTGCCCGGGTCCTGGCGTGAAGCTTGCACAGAAACCCCCATACTGGCGAGAAATTGTAGATCCATCTGCTCTAATTCCCGCTCTATTTCTTCTTCAGAATGTGTCTGCTCTTCGTCACCATCAGTAAATCGTGAATTACGCCTCTTTGGGGGTAATCTCTGTAGTGGCTTGTCTTTGATATTCGTATGCCATTCAAACGGAGATAATTCCCTGAGGGCGGCACCATTGTGAATCGATCTAGGACGTTGGGGCATATCTTTTGATTCTAACCCATAAGCAGAAAAGCTGCTGCGATAGAGGTCACGAGCGCGGGCTAAACTCGAGTATACAGAGTCTTCAGCATCGGTAATGGCAATAGTGTTACGTTGCGACATAGTGCGTCGAAGATGTGAACCTGCAACTGCGTGTTCGAGTTCTTTAAACACGAAACGCGAGATCCGCTTTGTGGTAGGGAGTGATTCAGGCACTATCGGGTCGGCAAGTGGCGTTGTATCTGTGCTAGAACCAAAGTCAGACTCGAATTTAGGCGAATCAGGGCTGGACGGGTTAGGGCTGAATTGCCCGTCGTATTCTTTATGGACGGCCTTCAATAGGCCGCCAGCTGAAGAAGCGCTTAGATCGTGGTATCGACCATGCTGGACCACGCAGCCAGCATCCATGACGTAGACCCAGTCATCGCGCTCAATCTGAGAAATATCGTGAGTGATTATGATGGTCGTTTTACCCTTTCTCCATGTACGTAAAGCATCCATGACTAGGCTTTTGCTTATTGTGTCTAGTCCGCTAGTCACCTCGTCCAGAATCAAGACGGCCGGGTCTCGTAGTCGAGCACGAGCCAAAGCGAGACGCTGCTTCTGGCCACCACTGAGATTATGACCACTCGACCCTAGCATGGTGTCCATTCCTTCTGGCATCTTGTGGATGGTAGACTGTAGCACTGCCATGTCACAAGCAACCCTTACATCCTCGATAGTAGCAGCATCGGGGTCAAGGGAGCCAAGGGCAATGTTCTTAAAAAAGGTATCATTGAATAGTAGTGAGTTTTGCTGAATCAGGCACACATTGGCGCGCACCCAGGCGGTACTTAGAGTCCTGAGGTCGTGTCCGTCAATAAATATACTACCACTGGTAGGTGCGTAGAATTTGACAAGGAGATTGCCGAGAGTGCTCTTTCCGGAGCCTGAGCGACCAACTATAAAGTTAAGATTGGAGGGCCCAAACCTGAAGCTTTCTGATTGCAGAGCAAAGGTGCCGTGAGTTGTTGGGTATCTGAAAGAGACCTAGGAAACAAGCGAATGTTAGTAATTGAGCTAGAGGTTCTTAGCTATGCAAAAGAACTCACGTTATCAACAGCGATATGGCCTGTACACAAGTCGGGATAAAACCCTAGATCAGTGCTTCCCTCATCTCCATCCCCGGTGGCCTCCATTAGTGTTTTGAGGTCCGAGCCAGCCGACATGCCCCGGACCAACTGCAGCCACTCAGGCAGCAGATCTTGTACACCCTCAAGCACAGTCATCATGGCATAGAAAGTTATCATGATATCAGCTGTGCTGTTTCCATGTTGGACCAAATATATTCCGAACAGAAAACACAAGCCGACCAGTGTCGGTGTCCAGAACTGCATGAATCCTGCTTGTGCAGCGTTATAGCGTGTCTGTGTGCGGTAGGACCCCGCAGCCCGAATGATCCAGGCCATATAGTGGCGCGCTTCATGTGCAGCTCCATTAAACACAGTGACCACATCAATAGCAGTTAATGCAGCAGCCGCTAGTTTAGAGGCCTGGCCGAGAGCATCTTTTTGGAGCATGACGGCCGGCTTGATTGGGCGCATGAGGAGCGAGAAGGCGATTGTAGGGATAGGTAGCGAGGCAACAATAAGCAGGGTCAGCTTCCATGAGAAGAAAAGGGCAACAAAGAATGCGGCGATGGAGGTCATGATGTTGTTGACAAGAACACCAAAGATTTGCGAGTTGGCGGTTTGTAGGTGGCGGACTTGTCTAGATAAATAACTGTGTTAGCAAGGGGATAGAGGAGAGATAGTTACGGGGGGGGGGGGGGTTAGCGACTAACGATTCTATACGTGACATGAGGCTTGGGATACCGCTTTCTTGCAGATCGAACCACGCCATCTCGCGCTTTAAAAGCGCAGCAAACAACTCTCGCCGTGCTGCTTCAGCCTGTAGTTCACCGAAACGAATCCAGGCTGCCATGAAAGTGGCATTAGCCAGCCATGCAGCAGCACCGCAAATTGTCAAGATCCAGCACCAGCGATTCACAGACTCCAAGCCATCGCTAGCTGTCTTGAGGCCAGCGCCAAAGCTGGTCACGACCTCAAAGGTCCTTCCAATGGCGATGATCATGAAGATCTTGAGGCCAGCAACAGTCATAGAGGAGCACAAGGCTATGGTGATGCAGGCGAGATGGCTTCGGCGAGTAAAGACAAAGAGGTTCCGCCAGCGCTGGTGTGTTGGTGATGCAGTATCTATATGGGAGTCTGAGCGAGGGCCTTCACCAGAGCCTGGATCCGGTCCAATGGCTGCCAAAGAGGGGGAGTCGGTCGGATAGTTTATGCCATGGGATGTAAGCGAGGCTCTAGAAGGTTCCCTAGAAGCGTATGCTTCGTCGGGCATATCGGTAGTGACAGTAGAGTGAAGGACTTCCATTCTGATAGCGTCGGCTTGAGCTGCTCGCCGGAGTTGGGTAGCATCAGCCATGGTGATGTAGGATATTGCAGACGCAGAGAAGAAGAGGCAAGGACGTAGAGACAGGGACACACAGCCAGAGTCTGGCCAAACCCTCGCTCTTTATCTTTATCAGTCGTCTCACTAGCCCATGGCACTCTTCATTTGTCTTTGTCTCGCTTTGCTGCCTTGGCTAGCTTGGCGTTCACCTAGCTCATTCTTATTCTTATAGGTCATGCTCAGCCAATGCCAGCACTGGCATCCCATTTTTATGGCCTAGTTTGTTGCTCTCTTGATGGTCCAATGACGTTCAAGTCATGCATTGGTGGCATATAGTATTGCTCCCGGGGTATTGGCAATGTTGTTTTCAGAGGGCTGCTAGCAATACAACTCAGAATAGATGCAAAGAGCAGTGAAAGAAAGAAGAGGCATAATGCAGGCTTCAAAGAAACGGCATGTGTCCAATTTAATATTAAGGTCAAAGAACAAGCTGGAGTTCTTTGACTCCTATTTGTGTGGTGTCTCTCATTCTGCCTCACATCGCAATTACCCAAGTTGTAGTTGTGGGTAACGCCGAAAAGTGCCATGATTGCCTAATTCTTCTATCACACAGCAGAGCATAGGGCTACAAAGCTGGGTTATATTATCTCATCTTTTCTGTTTGGTGTTGGTTTCTTATGTGGGCAACCAGCCAGAAAAAAAAAAAAAAAAAAAGAAGAACTCCAAGGCTATGTGCTGTTTCCCAGACCTGCCTCATTTTTCGAAGCTTCTTTGAGCATATTACTAGTTCCATACTAGCCTGTCCCTCATCCATATCTATACGCTCACACCTACCTCAAAGAAAGCGAAACCGTGATGTGATCTGATGCTTCAGCGGCAATCGTTATTATTACTACGGACAGGTGCAGGCAGCTGTAGCCCACACAAACCAGCTGCCAGCACCCCGCCGTCGCAAATTCATCGCCCCCGCCAAAACTGACGTCAAAAAAAACTGAACAGGCCCTTCTTGCGCCCAACTCTTCTTTCTGTCCTTCACCTTGCGAGATAACCCTTGATCAAGCTCCAAATACCCATTGCAAATACTACTACTACCATGGCCGAACTTCCCCTTACTTCGACGGCTAAGACGCCCAAGAACTTCAACCCCGATCAGGCTGACAACCTCGAGGATGTGAGCCGATGCCTCTTCTTCTCCTCTCCCTCTCCTTCTACTAATCCGGCCTCTTTCTCCAGATCGAAAAGCAGTTCGCTGTAAAGGCTGTCCAGCACATGGAGGTCTACATGCGCATTCTCCAGACCGTTCCCGGCAGCACCGTTCGCCTCACCAAGATCGATGACGAAATCATGGAGCACCTAGCCAAGGACTTCCCCGAGTTCGACCCGGCCAAGCCCATCGACGAGAATGAGATGAAGTCGGCTCGTGGCAAAGAGCGCTGGCGCAACTTTATGATGGCCTACGAGAAACGCGTCGACGACTACAACTTCGGCACCATCATGCGTATTGCGCCCAACACCGACTACGGCCAGCACACCACCATCTTCGTGCCCCGTATGCAGTTCTACGCTATCGAGATAGCTCGCAACAGAGCCGGCCTGAACGACTGGATTCACGAGTCGGCCAAGAGATCAGGCACTGCTTAAGGCTAGAGCTCGGCATCTCTAAAGAAAGCAAAAAGGAAGAGAAAACGGTGTAAGAAAAGGAAAGAGATAGAAGGAAGGCAAGGCAAAAGAAGGTCAGCCCGAAGTCCCAATCTCAGTCCCCGTTCTAGTGCGATGTTCCGGGTAGCCTAAATCTGGTTTTGAAAACACACAAGCAGGAGACAGCCTCGCTCAGTTTGATTCAATATGCCATTCCTGGCTTGTTGGGGCTCTTGGCTCCATTTTGTCACAAGGAGGACCAACATAGTTATTTGCATGTAAACCAAGCAAGCCCGTTTGTTACGAAACATCTAGTGCAAGAAACAAGAAAACATGATGTATGCCTCAATATCTAGTATAGTATCCTGGCACCTAGTCTCTCTTACGCTCACACTCACACTCACACCCATACTCATACTCGGTATATTGCATAACCCACTTCTTCACGACTGCTAGCTTCTATTACTCGTCCTCATCCCTTTTTTCGGAATTGCTCCTTAACTTCTCTACTGCTTTAGCAACTCGTCTACATCAAACCGCTTGAAGAAATGAATTTCTTTAAATTCGACCCAATGATATGCAAGCTCGTTTTCCGAAATTAGGATAAGTTCGCCCACTTCAAAAGTCGCTGAGCGGGATTGAAAGAGAAACAAACAGGCAAGTTAGCAATACAAAGCACAAGCAAGCAGCAAGGAAAACAAAATATAGAGCCCAAAGAAGACAACTTACGAGATGTGTATAATGGCTCTGCAATCTGCCCAAGACACCGCACCACCCGCGCATTGTTGAACCCTAGTTCAATGGACCGGCCAACAAACCCGCGCGCATCCAGGTCCGAGACTTTGAACGTGAACTTGCCCCGTGGAATATTCACATCGCCCGTTAGTTTAACCGCCATAAGAGGCCCGCGATAGATACGCGCCTCTAACCGCCGCTTCTGCCATATCTCTTCCTCCTCGCCATCCTGCCTAACCAGCCTCAACTCAAGGTCTGATACTTCGGGCAAATCAGGCTGTACGATGAGCACAAACTCGCAGCCATGGCCAGAATAATCCCCAACCCACAGCCCGCGGAACGGCCGCGTTGGTGTTGGCATGTACAGTTCGGGTGCTAGCGTCGCATACGTTGTCAGAGCCTCGCCTAGCATAGAGCTGGCGTTCGTAGTTGAGTAGTAGCCAGGACCAACGGCCGAGGGTATGCTTAAGGGGTGGACTGTGTTCGACATGTGCAGCCACGATCGCAAATGGAATGTGTATTGTGATGCTTCGCGGTGGCTATTCGGGATGCAGCTACTATCACCAACTGCCCTGGCTGTGGCAGGGTACATAGCCGGAGCAACACCGAGAGTGCTTTGCTCACAAGGCATAGGGATGCTAGGCGGTGGCCAGACAGTCCCCGATGGCGAGTTTGGGTGACTCTTTTGTTCTTGTAAGATGGATGCGGGCCGCGCTGTGACGAAACTGGATGCGAAAGACTCGACGCTACCGCTACGCAACATAGGGATTTCGCGTTCAAATCGAGATACGTCACGATTGGGATGACGTGCATCTGAGGCACGGAGTGTGATGATAGAGGTATCCTTGTGCAGCGATACACGAGGGTCAAACGGGCGTATGGTGACGTTTTCCACCCCTATAATAGGATCATGATCACGAGCCTTGTTCACAGCCACTACCTGGTATGCCTCGATGCACCCACGCCATGGGTCGTATCGCGATACAATCAACTTGCCCGTCGTCTCAGCATCGCTAAACCAAATTTTATGCCGGGCGACAAACCATTGGTCGCGCAGAGCTCGCCACAGCTCAAAGAAGTTGGTAAAGCCTGGTGGTAACTTCGAAACCTTGGTATGTGGCACGTTTATTTGGATTCTAGGCAGCCAGACATTATCTGATCTGCATAATCTGTAGAATATCTGGCTTGTCCAGGACAGCATCATCAGATCGGCTGGCTCCATGTATTCCAGGATCTGAAGAAGCAGCTCTACCGGCACCGAGGCCAGCTGCGACTGTTGCTGGGCCTCAGGATCTAAATACATGTTTTGTGGTGTTAGTGAGACTGATAACAAGATGTGCTAGCAACATACGCTATTAACCCCATCTCATAGCCGAAGTAAAGGACGCACATGTAAATGATTCATGAGGATTTCGCTCTAGCA
The DNA here is from genome assembly GCA_038382965.1 of Ceratocystis huliohia. Lineage (NCBI taxonomy): Eukaryota > Fungi > Ascomycota > Sordariomycetes > Microascales > Ceratocystidaceae > Ceratocystis > Ceratocystis huliohia. Next base: position 18,389 of record JAXCEX010000272.1, read on the forward strand.
ATTGATTTGGATGTGATTCTAGCTGTGACGCTGTTCCCGTTGCTGTTGTTGTTGATGTGGCTCTCGCCGTGTCTGTTGCTGGTGTCCTCGTTTCCCCCGCCCCTGCTTCTACTGCTGCAGCCATCGTTATAGGCCTATCAGCCCTATCAGGACCATCGCCTAGCTGCGTGTTAGCAATGGTCTGTAATTGATCTGTCAGCATGTTGAGATTCTGCAGCGCATCAGCGAGAGCATCGAGCACTGGCTGGGCCATTATAAACAAATGGCCCCAAAAATCACCCCTCCTAAATTCAGTTAGAAGCGAGATAGGGCGAGAGAAGTCCGTCTTCTTCCACCTACTCCTCTTCTTCCCCCCAAAGTGGAGAATAACAAGGCCTTGTTTATGGTGTTATATGGTATGCTGGGACCCTGTAAATAGTTTGGCTTTCCCTTGTTATCGACGCCTGACAGGGAAAACAATCAACGAATAGACGAAGGGATGCAACAATTGCGGTAACCGTTCTGATTGCTCTGGCGATCGCCAACGCCACACTTAGGAGAGACTTAAAATGAGGCTTTGAAGGAAAAATACTCATGACAAAGCGGCCATTTTTAATTTTACCTAGGAAGTTAGATGAACACTAAAAGACGTGCCGTTAGGCTGACATCATCAGACCCTAGTCACTGCCATGGCTAGGGTCCGGTGCATGAGGGAAGCCGGCTGTCGGCAGCTGGCATGCAAAGAAAAAGATTGTGTCATATTTTCAAAGGGATTAAATTCCAGGCTTTTAAGCTTCATGGAATTTGCTCCCTTGTTTTCACGTTGCATTACTGCCAGTAACGTCTATTAATTACATACTACCGCCAACTCTCTCTACAAGGTTTCATCGCTGACTTCTATTACGCCCCTTTTTCAACGCGTACCCACACTCCTACTTATACAGCCACTAGCTTATTTGTAGCTCATATCTCCTACTCCCAGTCCTGCTCTTACCAGGCTATGCTAGCAATGTCAACTCTGATGCCGCTTTTGAAAGATCTTCTGCCAATGATAATGCCTTCCTCAGTGCATATTCAGAAAGCCCCAGCCTTGTCTAGCCCCTCGTCGCCACCGCCACCGCCACACTCTCACCCAAATTCAAAATCAAGCTCGCATTCACGCCCACATGCCAAGGGGCGCGAGCCCGGGTCCCCTAGCGGGATCCCGCCAATAAGTCCCACTGATTCAGACAGAGACAGTGCCACCCCGCCGCGCGATGTGCTAGCTTATAGCACCGATGCCCAGGCTTCAGTCCCGGTGAATGTCGTCCTGCGTGCCGCCTCTGCTGCTACTGAATCCAGCCATCTGCGGTCCGTCTCGCCAGCCTATCTAGCTGATTCACGCATCAAGTCTTCCGAGGACGAGTCTGACCTGGACGGCCTCGATTATACTGATCGGCACACTGAGCAGGAAGCAGAGAGGGCGCGTATGGCCCGCGCGTCACAGAGGAAGTCGCCATTACGAGTCACCAACAAACTAGTTAATCGAAGTGATTACATGTGCGCATCAGGTGAGTCTGCTCTCCAGCTCATATCTCAGTTCCCCCCTCTCCCTCGAATAGGGGTCAGCACACCAGTACATAGTTGTAACCATACCTCATGTTGTGCCGTGTAGCTGTAGAACTGGACGCCCATGCCACTACATCCATCCGCCATCATAGTGAACAAGGTGAGTTCTCTCCTCATTGCCCCAACATTTCAATAAGATCAACATCCTGATTCTAGCGTAAAAAAAATCAATACAACTCACCCATGAAAGAAACCATAATATATGTCATATCCGGGGCCTTGATTCTCTCTACGAAGCCAGATCTTGAAGGTGACGTTATTACCAACGTCATTTCTCGCGGCGACTTTGTCTGTATCCCGCCATGGACCGAACACCAGCTCCGGAATGATTCGGACGAAAAGGCAACATGGCTAGCAATGCGTAATGCATCATCGCCCGTTACCGTGGATCTGGTGGATTGGGGCGAGGAAGAGGTAGACTCAAGCCTGGACTCAGATTCAGACTGATGAGAGACTAGGGGGAAAAGCAACCTAATCTGAAGATGAAGAGAAATAAGAAGACAAAGTGAAGCCCCTGGAGATTCAAGCTCTATTTATGCACTTCTGCAGGTTAGCCTTTTAGCACTAATGTTAAATTAACGGGCCTTACTTATATATTATACCAAAAAAGCGGGTCTCCTATCTTCATACCCGTTACACAGACTTGAATGGAATCCAGTTCATCCAGTCCCCTCAAAGTTCCTCAGGTCGCTCTCAGTTCGTCAGCCGCTGCCTCTCCTGCAATTCTTCCATACACAACACATTCTAATAAAGAAGAACCACCCAGTCTATTGTCCCCGTGAATCCCACCAGTGATCTCGCCGGCAGCAAACAGTCCCGCAATCGGTGTCAGTTCTCCACCAGTACCACCTCTCTTTAGCACGCGGCCCTTGGTATCAAATGCAACCCCGCCCATGGTGAAGTGCACTACCGGCGTAATTTTTCCAATATAGACCTCTGCCTCCTCAAAACCTTCTTGCTCAGGCTTCAGTTTCCAGTAGCCAAATGACGTTCTACCCAGAGGATCCTCCACGTTGCCTGCTACAATATCAGAGTATTCTTTCAGGCTGTTGATGAAGGCCGGAGGCAAATCCTTGACCTTTCTTTTTTGCATCAGGCCTTTCCACGTGTAGAAGCCTAGGTGGCTTGCTAGGGCTTCACTGGCACCGGGATCCAGAACGATCGAGATGTCCCATTGCTTGACACCTTCTGCCACACTCTGAGGAGTCTTCATGATAGCATCGCTAACGACGCTACGAAGATCCAGTTCATTGACAAATCTGTTACCACTAGAATCCAATAAAATGCCCCCTTCACCTCGCAGAACTTCTGCCGCCAGGAACTTAGACCGCGACCTTTCATTAGCCGGGTCTATGAATCCCGTTGGGTGGATCTGCACGCTGTCCATGTCTACTAGCTCAGCGCCAACCGCGACTAATAAGTCCTGTGCACCCGGCCTCTCTTCAGCTGTGGCTGGGAACCCTGCCAGATCCGGTCGATATCGTGCGAGAAGGCCATAGGTATCACCCGCAAATCCGCCTGCAGCGAACACCACAGGGCCAGCAAGGTTCCTTAACTCTCCGTTAACCGTGTATTCGACGCCAGTAACATGGCCAGTTGCTGTCTCAGCAGTAACCTTCATCACCTCTGCAGCGCTAGTGAGCTGAAACTCGGGTGTTTCTTTCAGCTTAGCCAAGAGCCCGTTGACAAGCGCAGCCCCAGGCGGAAGCTTGCCCGCTCCACGATGGGTCCTAGGAACAGAGTGGCCCCCAAGGGTAGCAACAACGCCGAGATCAACGCCGATCTCATCAGCTAGCCATTCGACAGCGTGCTTAGATTGCTCTGTCAAGAGCCGAACCAAGCCCTCACGATCCACCGGTACGCTATCGACACCGCTACCGGCTTCACTATAACGCTTTCCAGCACTCTTAACAGAGTCCTCGAAGAACATTGTGTCTGAAGCAATGCCAGATGCTGCCTGGAACCGCGTATAAGCACCATTAATCCCGGATGACGCCTTAATACTGTTGCCTCCTGGCTTCGCGCCTCGATCAAGCATCCGAACCGATGCACCAGCTTGAATAGCAGTATATGCTGCTGTCAACCCTGCAAGACCGGAACCAACAACTATGACAGGCTGTTTCAGTGGGGGAGGCATATCGGTATCCTGGCGAACACCAAAGGTACTAGACGGCGTCTGCGAATTCGAAAGGAGTTTGGTGAGTAGTATGGTGAGAAATAGGACAAATGAGACTTGTGCTAGCTGGCGGCGGTTCATAATACGTGTAAAAGATTAGCCTAGAAGTGTTGTAGAGAGAGAAGGGATACATGTTCACAGCGGCAGGACGTTTCTATCAGAGGAATAGCGTTATCTCTTTTATTCTCACCGCGGGTTCTGATTGTGGCATGTCATACGTGGCCTTATTATGCTGCTATTGCACGTCGTATGATGTTGAATATGTGGTACGATGTTTCGGTGAAGTTCGGTGTAGCTATTTGTTGTTAGGGTTGTATGTTATGTGTGTTAGGGTTTGTTCTATGGGCAAGCACTTGCTTGTGACTAGCGACACAACTAACGAAGTAAGCTTGATGACTAAATTTAATCTTTTGTAAGAAAACGTGCAGGCAGAGCCCATTCTTACTGCCCTCCATAGGCTCCAACGTAAAACCCTGTCTTTCCGCTTCAATTAAAGTGATGAGAATTTGGAGATAAGAAGGGAAGAAAGGAAGAAGGGGGGGGCGTCGCACACCAGCGGCACGATGCTCGGTGTATCTAACCCGTTAGGCAAAGCTCGTAGAATTCTTACAAATTACATCACCGCAGATCCATTGCGACTCCAATAGTAAGACTCGTCCATTAGGCTTAACCCTCCCCCTCCAAGCGGGTTATCACAAACTATAGGCTTGAATAGAAGAAAATGGATGGACGAGGTGTTACTGGTGTGCACACCGGACAGAGAGTAGAGGGCTGGCATTTCTCAACTCTTGAAAGCGAAGTCCCGAGCTCCGAATCACAAATAAAGCAGGCTTTCTGTTGGGGAAGGGCAGTGCCTGCACAGCCGGATGCAGCAATGGTGTCGATATCTACGCATATCCGCCCCGGTATGAATAACATTTAACCGCTCGCACATACACTTTGTGAATGGGCACCGGATGCTAAGGGAACTTTGGTAGTTCTTTACGCGCAGCATTGCCATTCGCTTTAACCATGTGCTAATTGCTTATTCCGGATTCAAGCACTAACACCAATCTAGAAGTATCGAAGCAGAGCCCCCTTCCCCCTAAGCTATCCAAGTATCATAAAAGAAGAACAAAGGTCAGCATTCAAATGAAAGATGGAAAGGGCTAATATCGAGAGGATGAGCACACCGAGTCACTTAAGATGAGCATGAAAGAAGTGACCCGCCCGCACTCGTTGTTGCGGCCCAATAACAGCGGCCGTCACGTTCTTTCATAATACGTATCTCAAGGCCACGCGACCAAAAACGATGATAACAGAGTAGTGTATGTGCTAAAGAGAAGACAAGGCCGTATGTTGTGTAAGACATGTCGTCAATAGAGAATAATATGGTCAAAACGTGCCAATTACGCATACATGCTTTAAGCCAGAAACACCTGGTAGTACACGTATAAATTGGAGTTGGAGAAGACGGAGTTTGGCACAAGAAAGAAACTGAAAGGGCCATTCTTAAGCTAGCATTTCCCCAACTACGAGGTTTCTCTAACTCAGAAATGGAATTCACAACTTATACAAAGCTAACTGTACATTTCTCCAACTCGACCATTTGGAATGATTATGTGGCAACTGCTCCCGCATTCGCTTGTTAGATGTTACCTTGGTTCATATACGCCCCCCATCGTCTTACTCCTGTGCAGTAGTGTTGCGGGGTATGACTACTACTTGCAGGACTCGAAAGCTGACGCCTTCTCGTGGGATAAACGTGTTGGGGGGGGAATGAGTAAACAGAAGCATTGCGGAAGAAAAGAAAATGTCACAAGGGATGCCAAATGCTCCCCTACGTTGCCCGGAATCCACGGGGCTTTGTTTTTTTCCTTGCTTGTCTAGCTTCAACGTTATGTCTGACTAGTGATGTGTGCTTACTAGAAGTACACAGTACATGGTTGACTCTAGAATATACAAGAAGGCAGGCATAGCAGACTCGCAATACACATGTTCCGATGCGAAGTAAGACGCCAGGCCGACAGAGCCCCGCGTCTGGTGTCCTCTGAGCCACGTGCTGGCGAGTTCCCGTGCCTCGTATTACACGTTCTTGGTGCTGGAGAATCACGCCCGAACTCGGATTGCAACATGTCCGCATATTTATTAGACCTGGAGAAACAGCCGGCGAAATAATAATGGAGATAAGTCAGCTTGATAGATATGGAAGAATGGAATTGTCAAATTTTCTCCAAACTACTTAGACGCTGCCCTGTACTGTTTCCGTTGGAGTAGACTCATCCTTATCCTTAGGGTTATAACGATGCACACATAATTAGGGTTATCATAATTGAATCTTCAATGTCACGGCAAAATGCAGACAAGTCTCATTTCCCTTCGTCTGCAACCTCTTCAGCTATTCGCGTAGGGGAAAAGCGGGAAAGAGAAGAGAAAACGTACGTGCGCCTTGCTCCACTACAAGGAGACGAAAGCTACATGCGTCCGGGTTTTCCCATTCATTTTGGTAGTCGTTATAATTAGCACAGGAAGGAATGCTACTGCAGCATTGACGTAACCCTTTTTGCCTCCTTGTCGAGTAACGCTTAGGGTTTATCAGCTACTAGCCGGGGAAGAAAAGCAGAAAGCTTCGGCAGCTTTTAAAACAGGCTCTGCCCTGCCACATTGTTATCAGAAGTTCCATGGCAAGCTCGCCGGCATTTCTCATGGGTTTACTCACGCATACAAATCTGAAACTAGCTAAACAAGCTGTACATGTATGCTTGCAAAATGTAGGGGGACTTAGGCCTACTCTATGCTCAATCAAGATGAGATAAATGATAGAGAGAAGGATGCCCCATGGTAACCCCAAGCCGCAATGCTGATACAGAGGCTCATACAGCGCCAGTAAATGGGCGGGCGCTGGGCTGTTTCGGCGATTTTGATTGTGTATGATGCAATGGCGATCAGGTTGGCGATAGGGGTGGTAGCGGTTTGTTTGTTGTTTCTTGCACCCTAGGATAGCCCTTTTTTTCTTGCCATACGCTTTTACTACGATCATGCCTTTGGCGTCGCGCCTCTTGCGCTAGCTTCATAGACGTGGCACACCTAAATGCTGTTCCAGGTTTGATCGGTAAGCCTACCGCAACAGCTTGTGGCAAGTTGCCGCCGCACCCATAGCTGTAGCAGAGTTGCGCATATTAGCGGGCTGTTTGAAATACAAAGGGGGAGGAGCGCTTTTCTGGCTTGTCTCGGATTTGTTTACTTGCACCAACGGATAGCTTTGTATCGCGGGAGAAAAGAGAGATGAAGGATGAAGCAGGGTTACTTCAGCTTCAGCTAGAACTTCACCGCGCCTAAGTCTCCATTCGATAGCAATGCTTTATCTCGTAAGCAAAGGCTTTTCCGGATCACTGGGTCTTGGCAGGTTTCAATACAGAATGTTTTGTTCCTACTCTGCTTCTCGTTATTTTTATCTAGAACCGGAGAAACGGACGAACTTATCGCTTAAACCTTTCCTATCCAACGATGAGCTAGTTCGTTCGTAGTTGTGCGTTGGTGTTAGTTGATGCAAAGTCTTGAATTAGGAGGGCCAATGGTAGACCGTTCATCGCCATGGTCGTAGCATATATTGTATATAGTTTTCAAGCAAGGCATTACCAGGTCTCTATCATGTTGTCCATTCGAGCGTTGCAATGGAAAGGCCTGAAAACTGACAACACGGACGCTCTCTAGGTGCGTGTTGTCTCGACACGGATACAGAAATCTATTGTTAGTCCTGTTCATACTGGCAGCAAGACGAGCTGAGTCAACCACAAGACCCTGTCCATCTGGCCGATAGATCGGGGGAATCGCCTCCCAGAGTAATGCTGATAATTAGGAAACTGGAGAAATCGGAATGGCTTCCTAAGAAAAGCAGTTCCAAGCGCAAGAAATATTGTGTCAAGTTAGGTGACTGGGTAGGGCCAGGGGAGGATAGCGAGACTGCAAATCATGCTAGGTGCTGTTTCTTGTTGGCCCAAAAATAGAACAGAGGGCTAGAAAAGGCCGGCTGCTATTATACGGTGGACAAATCCCCACTACAGTTGAGGGAGCGAGCCTGGAAGCGCACAGTACAGTAGGTGTTGCATAGGGCCTTGCACCCCATAACCAGTATACTTGCAGTGGGTAGCGCAAGGGATTAGTGCTAAAAAAAGAGGACGCACAAGCTCCAGATATTGATAGCCAAAAGCCTATGGAAACCCAGGCTGGACGCTGCTATTGTAATGCAAGCTAGAGGGGGTTGCTCAATAAAGGCTTTTGATTGGGTATCAGTGCTCAATGTAAAACAGGATCTACACATGAAGACCGGTTATGAGAGCAGAGCACACGTCAGCTGTCTTCTTGTCCCTTTCTATCTGCATCAAAGCCGAGGCGAAGCACAGGACAACAAGCACTGGCCGCGGAGCTGCACGTACAAGATGGCAAAAGAAAGCAAAAAAGAAAGCGAGAGTTCGTGACAACATGTAGTGTTGAAAATGTTGAGGCTCTGCTTCTTGAAATAGACGCCAGGACTATCTATGTACACCGAAGCTCGGCATTGCAGTTCGTTAATGTGAGTTGTTATTTCAAGAATCAGAGCCTCAACTGAGCCAGGTGCGCTAACCTTGGAATGGAGATTACATCAGTGTTAGAGACAATACAAGGCTTTGTATGTACGACGTCAAGCCTGCCGTCTTGACCCTGATACCAAGTAGCCCGCTTACCCGATCTTGTAAAGGCGGATTTTGGCACAGGCGTTGGCGCCACAGTGCACATGAAACCGCAAGCGTAGGACTTGTAAATGGTGGAAGGAAGAAAATATGGGATAGGACAATCGCTGAAATCCAATCGGCACCTTTCTGAATCGTCTCCAGCGGGGTAGACCTGCTTCGCCTCAATGTCTACACGACTTAATCTAGACTTTTTCAGGGGAACAGGAGCCCAAAAGAGCAAGATGCGCCACCAAGGCGGCTGTAAATACCCCCTTAGTAAATAAAACGCATGGGGGAGGATGTTGAGAGAAACGCATTTGAGAACCAGCAGGAAACAGCAGTTAAGCGCCTCTAATACGATGTACAGGCCCAATGCAATCCTGATTAAAGCCCTGTTGAACCAGCAAGCAAAGAACAAGGAGGAGTGGCCGAGGCTTTAAGTCTTGGAAGTAAACAGCCAAGACGGTCAAAAAGACCAACCAAGGCAGCCTGCCAACAGGTAGGCGAATTCTACGACAGGGCAAGAAAGCAGGAGGTTAGTGGAGAAGCCAAGAACATAGCGCTCGTATACTTGGAACGTAAGGCGGGCTATTTGGTCCATAAGATTGAGATGTGTTAGGTACGAGATGGCGAGAATGAAATAGCCCCCACGAAGTGAGTAAGAGGCTAAAGGGCATGAAGGGGAACAGAATCTTAGCCATCCTGGCTCAGCAAGTTTAGCGTCTCGTCCAAAATAGCAATAGCAACTTGGAGGAGAGGCCGATGAGACTTGAGAAAAGACAGGTGCATGGGCGCAGACATGCAGACAGCTACGGCGTAATGTGGGGGACAGCAGGAGGGAGCACAAGAAAGGTCTGGGGAAAATGACAGGAAAAAAAGAGGGAAAGGAAAGCAAGAACAGGCAATAGAAAGTGAGCCAAGGCGAGGCGAGCCAAGAAGTGTATCCTTTTTTGTTGTTATTTTTCGTGTGGGAGCCGGGTCAGCATTCTGGGGATTGAGGCATAGGATTATGGCTTGGCCTTCTTGGCCAGCTGTCTGGGTAGATTATGAATATCGCAAGTAACCCGCCTAAAACCGAGGAAACCCAAGACTTGAGGCTCTATCGTACCTGCGTTGAGGCTCTGCATTGTTAGATCAAGAGCCAAGACACAAGACAGGCCGAAGGAGACAAGAGAAAGAGGACAAAGACCCAGAACCAAAGTCACGAACAGGGCGGTGCTGGTTGAATAGGGATCGCCGCCCGCTGCGGTAGAATTAGCTGGGAGTTTCTAAGGCTTCTAAACTTAACAGAAAAGACAAAGCAAAACACGACTGCGAGACCCGAGGGGACCGAGAGAGGCGATACGATACCCATCACGTAGCCTCAAAAACTCAAAAGCCACCGACTGTAGGCAAAAAAAAGACAGCATATCAGAGCCAAAACGCAGGCAATTTTGATTAGTCTGTGCGAAGCGCTGGAAGCGCGGAGCCAATAAGAAAGGATTAGCCCACTAAAACAGGCGCGACAGGGTGTGTGAGGAAGGCTCTTGCAGTTTCTGGCCTGCTTGCTGGGTGCGCAAGTGTGTACGTATTAGTATTAGCCCTAACATAATGAGCGCATATCCGACCTGTGGGCACATACAACAGACTCGTAACCCTAAAGGTGTCCTTAGCCAGCCGCGCCGGAACTTGGGAACAGTTGTGAAACGACGACGGAGCAAAATATAGCGAATACTGTGGCTTTTCTTCTCCTATTTACTACCGAGGGACGGAAATTTCGAGAGACATACGTGGTGCGGGGATAGAGTCATTGGCCTTTGTTTCTTCAGGGCCTGGCATCGGTGCCCCGGCCTCTGGTGTGTGGTATCTGTATCATCGTCCCTCTTCTGTTCTGTCCTTTGTTTTTGTTTCTTCCTCTTGCTTTGTCCTCTCCCCTGTTTCTTTTCTCCCCTTCGTCTCCTGCTTCCCATCTCTGTTTGCCTTGGTTTCTCGTTTGTCTCAACTTGCCTGTGGGTGCATGGAGCTTGATCTCCCCTGTTCAAAATCGACATGTGCCACCTTGGCAAATCTTTGTTCTTATTTTTCACCTTGCCTATGCTTTTGACCACCGGCTGGCTTCTTTTATAATCCTCGTCCATTTTAATCTCGTGGTTTGTCTTCTTTTTTTTTCCGCTTTCCTTCCTGTTCTTTTTATACTTCACCATAAAAGCAAAAAAAAGGAAATTCCGTTATATATTGGCTGGCCCATTCATTAGCGTTGTCTGACTCCCCTCTTCGTTTCTTCTGTGTACTATCACAAACTTTTTTTTTTAAGCATTCTTCTTTCCTTTGTGTCTTCAGCGACTTCTCATCATTCATACATTGCATTGTCTTCATTTCATTCATTCATTATCCTGCGGCTTTATTTTGACATTTCCTTGCCACCCTCTCACTTTCGTCTCTCACTGGCCGCATTAATTCCAAAGCAGCCGTCTCGTGTCCCAGCTAAAACACCAAACAAAGCGACTGCCCTATCTATACCCAGGCCTGGAGTCTCACTACCACGCACCATTGTCTCTCATCGTCCTTGGCCGGAAGAACAACAACAAACACCAGTCAAAACGAGCACTAAGCCGGCCCTAGCACCGCCCTAGCCTCCTCGCCGTCACATACTTCGCCCTTTACACTATGGCTCCTTACGAAAACCCTTACGGTAGCACTCAGAGTAAGTATAGTTCTTCCCACTGCCCACTTCTAGCCCAGCCTGCCTATCTGTCGCAACCAGTCCATGCGTTTGCATTGTTAAGGTGCTCGAGACAGCTAGCTACTGCTGCAGGGTCAACACTGGCCACCAGGCAAGCAATATGTCCATCATAGGCCATTGTTCTATTTTGCGCCTTGGTTTCTCGTTTTGTTTATGCTGTTCTGTTTCTATGCGCCCATCCATACACCATGCCATCTGCCCCTTCCCCCCTCGTCAGGCCTTTTGGGCGTGTCTATGCTATAAGCTGGAGAGTCGTGACAAGAAAAGGTTGGTGTTATTATCGTTTCTATGGCCATGGGTTGGAGACGTAAAGCTTTGCTCTTTGCTTTATCGCAACTAATGCAAGCACAAATCGCAAAAAGTTCCCTGGTTCCAATAGCACCCCTATCCTCTTGCCCGAACATTCTCCGAACAACCTGCCACTGCCAAGAAAGTGTGAGTATGGGAGAGTGCGTGTTGATTTGGAGATGATTCCGGAAACACGATAATCTCTTACAGTGTAAGAGACAACACAGCGAGACCAAGAAAAGGCCCTTTGAGGCTCCTCGACTTTGACTCTCTGATGGCTCCTTCTCCCTTTTTTCTTTTTGGGGTGGCCTGGATTTCGCCTGTTCCGTTCCGCACACCCCCCTGTGCGCTTTTTTCACACCCGGTTGTCTGGTCAGATTCTCCTGTCCCGTTTTGGCATGTGGGCTTGCATTCTATTGCTACACCCCCACCTTTTGCTCACCGGGCATGAGATATTGCACACACCCCACCACCCAAAATTCTCTTCCCGTCCTGGCTTCTCGAATCCCACGAATTGCTGCGTACCGACCGACAAGACTCAGTCAGAGTCGTGTTTAGGTACTGAGTCAAGTCAAGTTGTTATCGAGAGCAGGAAAGCGTGACTTCCCCCAACTCACACAATTCACGCCCTTCTCCGCACCTTTGCTCATACATGCACGGCTGTTGGAGATTGGCTGAGGAAACATGAAGTCATCACCACCATCACTCCCACTGCCACTGCCACCACCACCATCAGTCTCCAACTTCGCTATGTGCTGTGATTCAAGTGCGCTAGCAGCTCTCAAAGAAGAGGCAGCTAGTCATCACCCTTTCCCCCGGCAAAGCTGCCGTCTTCTAGCCCATCCTGATTTGCTTCCAGTGATCCGACTCCAAGGCCATTTCTTTCTGTTTTTGTTAGTTACAAAAAAGATCGTGTCAATGGCTTTGCTTGTCAAAGAAAGGAAAAGCCAGGGCCTGCTGGTGAGCTAAAGAAAGATGGCTAGGAGATTGGGGGGGGGGGGGGGGGGGGTGTTTAAACAAC
>JAXCEX010000273.1:0-30217 GCA_038382965.1 Ceratocystis huliohia
GTGGAAAGTCTGTTGAGGATGTCGCAGATGGCAAGGCATTTTGACCACCGACCAGATCTAGATGTAGATACTCGAGTGCTTGCTCCGCCCGGCGCAGGCCGGATGTAGGAGTTGGGCTGTGAGTAATCTTCGCCTTAATGCAAGATTGACATCTCGCCCCATCTATTACTGTTTTCAATCCGTGTTGTGCAAGAGTGCGCTGTACATAGTGATTGTTGATGTGAGCGAACACGCGGTGCCAGTCTGTTGTGGCCTTCAAGGATGCTACCTTGGGTTTTACGTCGTACCACGTTCTTCCTTTTCTTAACACAGGCGATAGTGTGGAGCCTCGATCGTTGTCCAGAACAACTGTCCCATCGGGAAGCCTATTCCACGTGTATCCGATCGACACTAGCTGGTTGTAGGACAGAATGGGTTCATTGTCCGGAAGGTGTACGACGTTTTCAATTTTGACGAGGAATCCCTGATCATCAGGGAATTCAAAGGTGCCTCGACCCAAACATTTCACAATTATGCCTGTAGGAACTTCAGCAAATGATATCGAGGGAGAGTAGGAGGAAAACTGGTCTTTATTAGGTAGAGTGGAGACATCAGCACCGGAGTCTATAAGTATCTCCCCAGTGTGCCGAAGGGTTCTAATCTTCGCAATTGGTCTGTCACTAGGGTCCTGTTTGACCTTGTCTTTCTTCACCTCCCGCTTCTTCTTCCTGCACGCCATTTCCTGATGCCCGTACTTACCACAGTGCACACACTGCTTCTGTACTTGCCCAGGTACGATTGTGGAGGCGTAGTCGGCCAACTTCCTCAGACCCTCGTTTGCCGTAGAGCATTCAAACAGCTCCTGTGCTAACCCCCGATCGACAGATGACAGCTGGGGATAGAGTTGTATCGCCAGGTACGTAGCCGTGGACTCTTTCAACAGAACCTGAATCAACGGAATCCTGGGCTTGATGTAGCTGACCACACTACCCAACTCGCCAGCGGAGGTGAATCTTTTTGATGAGATCTCAGCCATGGCTTTACCAGCCATGGCCTTCTCCGCGAGTTTGCTGGCTTTCTCTATGCGATCCAGCATATCCGCGAAAGTATCTTCGTCCTCGAACACGGAGCCCGGCGAGCATCGACTCAGCTCTTCTCTCCAAGTTTCACGAGCCATCAAGTACTGGGGGGTGTTTTCAACCGTTCCATCACTGTCAAACAAGGCTGACGTTCTGGTGATGATGACAGCGGTCTGGAATTTAGCACACCACACACCGTACGGGACTTGGAGAGTCGTTGGGAGACATCTCTCAATGATGGACTGTCGAATTTCGTTGGGAGTTATCGAGTCCTCTGTGCCCGACAAGCATCTTTGGGATTGAGCAATTACAGCCGGATTGATGGTGAGTTGAGGAGCAATCTTTTTGTTGGCCATGTTTGAAGTGAGTACCAAAATTGAAAATTGAAAAGAAAATTATACACTGTCGCTGCTGTGTGTAGCGGATGAAATCTGAAGTGGATGGTACCTAAATCGATGAAGATAGGGCTCATAACCTGTTGGGGTGATTTTGCATGAGGGAATTTCTATTTAGTCTGTCTACATTATTTCTTAGGACTGAATATATACTTTGTGATGCGGGGCAGTCATGTGGCGTTACCCGGGGTAGCCACAATGTGGCTGAGACTCCTCATCACTACAGACTAAAACTTGCTTATACACTATAGGGTCGGGTAAGTCTTGGTGCACCAACCTTTTTTTTTTTAATGTACACCCTCCTAATCTCTAGGAGCTAACGAGCAAAGCCTTGTTTTGTGAGCAGCCAAATAAAGGGGACCAAGGACAGCTGAAAGGACTAAAAGTCTTGGGAACAGGTAGGTGTGGCTGAACTCTTTGTCTATCTGCCAGCAGAAGAGAGCTACCCCTATAAACAGCATGCATAGGTAGCTCCACAAGCCAACAAGCCATTTACGAACACGAGATGGGCCATGCTGGCTTGTATGCATATATACATATATATTGGAATATATGGTGCTTTATTCTCTGCTAGCTCCCAGTAGCAAGGCCACCCTTTCCCGTGTTAATTCATGGTCAACTTGCGTGGCCTTGCATGATGCGCCTCTAATTTCTTGAAGATGTTTCTTGCAAAAAAAGCACATATGCATGTTTAAGCCATGTGAACACCGATATCAGCGCTCTTGTGCTTTTACCTGCCTACAGCAGTGGGGAATCTGAAGCATTGATATGAACTACGATGCGGTCAAGACAGTATATCAAAAGGCTAATTAAATCACGACAATATATGACAAAGAGGCTTATCGAAGCCAAAGACAAAAATCATCTCGTTTATAGTTTAAATGGTAATGATATGCGATATTCATGTTCTTGCCCCCACCGTCTCAAGAAATGAGAAAAAGAAAGAAAAAAAAAAACTTACATCTGGCTGGTACTAAAACCTACAAAGCCTAAAGGGCAAGAATTTGCGTAGTGGGAGATGCCCTCAAGCCGAAAACGCTTTATGTGGTTGTGGATCACGCCTCATATGCATTTCAACACGTGCTTCAAACACGCTTAGAAACGAGCTCTCACCCCATTAGGACTTGTGCGAAGTTCTCACGCACGCAGGGTGGTCCTAACCTGCGAGGGTTTTGTATCTCCGTCCTGCTCAGATCCACGGCTTGTGTGGCTGCTAGTGATAAAGATTGATTCATGCCCAGGGGCCTGTCATGGCGCCCAGCATTTCCTAGCGGTCGCCTTCCGTGGGCCATAGTTGCTTTGGCTACGGGCAGTCGGCTCGCTGTGGCGTCACCGTCCCTACTTCTCCGTGTGCCAAAATCATTGGTAACTGGCCCGTTCATAGGACCAGCAATCTTGCTCGCATCTAGGCCAACACGGTTCCTAGCACCAGCCGGTCGTACACGCGCTTGCCCAGTACACTTGTCCGTAGCCATCAGGCATTTCTGTTTAGTCTGTGACATGTATCGCATACCCTCCTGCAACTCATCCTCGCGCCCCACGTCATCATCATCGTCATGACGACTAACTGCCGTGGATCGCACTCGCAGGGGCTGGCGGTGTTTTGAAGGGGATTTGGTATCAAAAATGCGTTTTCCCGGGCTTCGGCCGCCCACACGATGCACCATGGGTGTGGTGTTGGTCACATTCGCGAGTGATGTACGAGCACGGCGGGCCTTGGATGGCGACTTGTTGTCCTTGAAAACAGTGAACATTTTCACAGGCGGTGCAGGAGCTTCAGTAGTGCCTTCGGGGGTGTTTGTGGCTGCTGGCTTGGTAAGATTGGTGTTTTTTAGTCGGGGCACATCTGCAAGCGGGCGTAGTGCTCGCCTTTTAGGGTCACCGAGGCCTGAGTTTGCTCGGGGGAGCTGCTTGAATACAAGTTCGTTCTCGATTTCGCGAGCCTCAATGCGCTTTGTTTTTGAGCTGATGTTCAAGCTGCTTATAGAGTCAAGATGACAGCTCCGGACCGGCGCGAGATTCAAGATCATGGTCGTGTGCGCCTTGGGCTTTTGACCCAGGCACATTACACGGGTGAGTTTTGACTCTCTGAATGGCACCCGTTTGTCCCCACGCGAGATAGCGTCGATGCACTGCGTTAAAACAAAGAGGCTTTTGTTGATTGCTGCAGCCTCCACCAGAGCTTCCTGGGATGTATCAGCTTTCCTGCTATCTTCCGAGCCAGCCAAGTCCACAGCTGATGCAAAGCTTATGCGTTCTTCACCAGAGACAGATTGCACAATCTTGACTCTCAATATAGCGTGGCTTCTGCTGCTGTGGCAATTAAGCTTGGTAGCAGCAATTGCTCGACTCTTGTTCGCATCAATGTATATTTTGGAGAAGTCCTTCACCGAAGCGCACTCCTTTTCCGTCAATCCGACAATATGCATGGCATTTTGGTGGTCGTTGATCCGGAGCCCGCGGCCTGATCGATTCTCTGTAGGGTTTAACAAGTCGTAAATCTCGTCGCGGTAGATTTCAAAGTATGACAATATGATGCGAACAGACTTTTGGCCACCTGAGTCCTTGACGACCTTCTTGGAACGACGGTAGATGTTGCTCATTAGTCTTGGAATCAACCCTCTATCCTCTAGCTTCAGTCCACCTCGTATCGTATGAGTTTTGCCCGTTCCTGAAGATCCATATGCAATGTACGTAACATCCTTTCCTTGAAAGAGATGTTTGGCATCGGCGTGCGCTACAAAAATAAAACAAGGGTTTTTATTAGTCCATCTACGAGGCCAGTGGTTAAATCAAAAAAGGAGGAGCAGAAGACACGAGGCTAGATGTTAGAGGAGTTGTTTGAGGTCAATTACCTTCCGAATTGAAAAAGACCTCTTGGGAGACTTTGTGGCTATATACGCCATCAAGAGCAAACTCAAGTTCCTCGCCTTCGTCTCTGGGGGAGTAAACCTTGATCGACTTTGCAATGCCGTTGTCATCGGCAGAAACAGGGTTCACCACCACATCAGAGTCAGCGTCAGACTCTAGAATGGGACGTATACGCGCGACCACTCGGATAGGCATGATGGATGAAACGGTGGATTAGGACGAGGAGCAAGCTCAAAGGCTCATATATGATGCATAAATATTGGCAGAATAAGAGTCACGTCCTGCTGGATAGGAGTGACACTGACAGACGGAGAAGGGACGGTGCTTCTCAGGGACTATTGTAGACTAGTGCAGCGCAATGGTAGCGTACGTTCTACCGTTTATCGATTCTTATATATGGAAGGACTGCTTAGCGCGTAATAAGCAACAGCACACAATTATAAGCATGAAAGAAAAAAAAAATCAGTGTAATGATGTGAAGGTTTGATTGTGCTTTGATGTACGGTTCATCCAAGAAAAAAGAAAGCATAATGAAGAGAAAATAGCATATACAACAAACGACGCGATTATGGCATGAGAAACCTGCAGTTTCCCTAGCAACATCAAGACGCAAGGGAGCCCCTTCCCGCCATCGATTTTAGCTTTGGTTTGACAAAACAACTAGCGTCTTCTTCATTGTCTGTATTAACCCTGACCCTTGGATGCGCTACTCTTCCCTAGTGATACTACGCCACACTGGTGCTGTGTAGTCTTTGTTTTTTTTTCGAGGCAGTTCTCCCTGTTCCTTGTTGAACGCCACATTCAACAACAGACCCACTATTTTTTGCAAATACTAGCAAGCTTGGATAGACGATGAAGAGTAACAAGGCCAAGACAACGAACGACTCTTGTCATCTGAATCTGTAGCCGACTTGGTTGCTTATTGTCTTTTCGCTTCCACTTGCATTTTTTGGTGCTCATGAGCGGTTGGCCCTCTCTTGTCAGATCCACGCTTCAGGCGTCAACATGGACCCGGCAGCGGACGCTTAAATACGTCTGCATCCAATGCCGGCCCATTCAAATCAGTGCCGCACCCAGTTCCGGGCCCGGTGCTAGCGGCGATGCTTTCGGATCCCATGGCGGACTTCGGGATAATGCCGGTGTGTAATTAAAACTTGGGTCAATCATGCGTGGCCTTGATACTAATCGGTTGTCTTTGCCTTTGCAGATGCAAGATTTGAGGTCATTGGTTCTCCTCACTCTATGCTTTCCGTTTCCCTGTCACCATCACAGAAGCTATTTACCCGGCGGGGAACCCTTGTTGCCGTTGCTGGCAACCCAGACAGCGTATGTTTTGTGGGCGAGGAGTTGTCACAAGCTGTAACGTCTGACATTATTTATAGGCGCAATCTACTCTTTCCGTCCTTTCTCCTCTTTCTAGAATCTTTTTCGGCGTTCCTTTCCTATACCAGCGTATTACCTCAACCGCGCCCATCACTGCCCTCATCTCAACCAAGTCGGTGGCGACTACGTTCTCCGTGCTGCGTCTCGATGGCACTACTGACTGGATGGTGTCACAACGAAATGCCCTGCTCGCCTGGACCGGCCATACTCTGACCCCTCGTCAACGTCTGCAAACCGGGCTGACTGTTGCGCATTGGGGCAGCACCCTTCTCACAGGCCGTGGCCTTGCCGCGCTATCGTCCCCTGGCCAAATATACAAGCTTACTCTCGCTGCTGGAGAGGAATTCGTTGCTCATCCTTCCCATGTCGTCGCTTACTCCGTTTCCCCGACGCCGCCGCTGCCTTTCCGCTTTAAGGGCTCCAACATCAAGCTGCAGGTTCCATCGGTAGTCAGCGGCTGGTTCTCTTCACTCAAGTTTGTGCAGGACGTCAAAAAGACAGAAGTTTACCGCATAACTACACGGGCTGCTCACTCTATCCGCACATCCTTGCGCCGCACTATTTGGGGTGACAGACTATTCCTACAATTCCAGGGCCCTTCAACGCTATTCCTGTCTAGCCGCGGCGTGCGTGTGGCTGACTCCTTGACAAAAGAAGACGTCAACGAAATTGCAGATGCGCCTGAGGGTAAGCTGAATGGTCCTGTCGGATTGGCCCAACCCAAGCAAATCCAGGGCGTCAAGACCCCCGAGTCAGCTATCAAGGTTGAAAAGTCTACCGAGGGTACCACGGTTGTGCTTGAAGAGAAAAAGGAACTGAAGAAGAGCCTGGCGTAGAGAACCAGAGGTATTCGTTTTGCCATTGTATATTAGCATACACAATTAAGACCTGTTTCATTGTCCTATCTGTAGTAAGCAGGTTTCATGCAAACCCTAGCCAACTTACAAGATCGAAGGGCAGTTCTGCGTCAATGCCTGCCTATTTGCTGTGTAAATGAATCCAACATTGTGAGAAGCCGGGCTAGAAATGTAGGCAACACTAAGTTGGCTATTAACAACACCCATTTGTAGCATTAAAATTTTGTGTGATTATGTGATATGACGTAGACATCGTTTCCCTTAATACCCCGCAAAATCCGGCCGAAAGCAAAGCAATAAACGCCCCAAAGCAAGTTATAACAATTCTGAATGATAAAGCACAACACAGACCAAAGATGTGCTGGAGAGGATGGGTAAATCTTCTTTCCCTTCTCCCCCAAAAACTAGAATCAAGACATGTGAAATGAAATACGCTTATTCCTCTGGGAAGGATGCAGCGGCACGGCTTAGTTTTCGTAGGATTGGTGGTAGTTTTCCGGAGCGCAGGACGCCAATACACTCTTCTATCAATGGGCCATCAGCAGTCGAAATTGAGTGTGACCTCCGGAGCCAATACTCAAATGGGCCGCCTACACGAGACTTTGTTAGCAAACTGTCGTTGTGAGTGCATGTGGTGTATGTAATAAGCAAATTAAGTTTACATGCAGTTAACAATTGGCTAGCTTGACTAGATATGTGAGTATGAAGGGATACGCTGGACTTACGGTTCTTATCGAGTGCATCGCCCAGTTCGATGCAGCGTTCGCGCGGCATGTGCTCGTGGTGCATTTCTGTGAAGTGGGCAATCATCTTGGCCACGTCCTTTAACGGCCATTTGCAAGGCCCGCTGGGTTGGCGGCCGGGCCCAGCTCGCAAATACTTTTGCGTTGTGCACAAACGGCACTTCCAGAAGCCTAGACGCTGTACCTGTGCGCCCGAATCATCATTGTCCCCTGACTCGTCGACTTTGAAGGTGTTGTAGTCCTCGTTTGTCCATTCAGACTTTCGTCTTCTTTTAGTAACCGGGGGGGTATTGGATTCCGCGCCGGGGTCTTCGAGGGGTATAGGCTCGGGTATCGTAGGGGAAACTACGGGGGCCTCGGACGGCACAAAAGCCTGGACAGCACCTTTCTCGCCGAGGACTAGGGAAGGATTAATGCCAGTTTGCGCTTCAAAATGAATCAACTCGCTCTTTTGCTGGCATTTCCGGATTTTATGATTGGCATCCATAACACGCAAGCGTAAAGCCCTAGCCTCTTCGGGCGTCAGATTTGCTTCGTTGTGAAGCTGGTAGTTGCAGTAGTCACGGTCATAAGTATACGCATTAAGGTCCTCATTCACATGTTTGAGAAGAAGACCAAGAAGACTGCTCTGGGAGTTGGCTGCGGCCGTAGACAAGGCTATCAAGCCTGGATGGGGGTCATTGTGAATAGGCGAGTTTGTGCGGGAGGTAGCAATGGTGGATGCTGGATCTTGTTCAGAGGTGCCTTCGGCTTCAGCAGAGGGGGACGACGAGTGGGCGGGTTGGATATAGGCCGGGTGAATGTCCCTACGCTCCGTGCCTCGGTTGGCAGTTCTCGGCATTGCGAGGGAGACGGCTTATGCAGCAGGAAGAGATTAAAGATCTAAAAAGAAGAGACGAGGGGCAGAATCTTGTTGTATATGAAGCACTAGACTGAGTCGAGAGACAACGAGAAAAAGCAGCAGATGGGAGAGGAAGCTAAGAGAAGGAGGAGTGTGTGTGCTAGTTGAAGAGGAAGAACGGCGAAAGTAAGTAAAAAAAAAACGGAAAGAAAAAGCCCATAAAGAATGGTACAAAGAAAGATTTGTGTACGAAGAGCAAAGAAAAAAAAAGGCAGGAAAAAAAAACCAGATAAAAAAAAGAAACTGCCAAAGATGAAAATTTCCCAAATCCTAAAAAAAAAAAAAAAAAAAAAAAACCTCTCCCGGAAGGAGCAAAACGAGAGAAGAAACTTTCTTTCACAGTAAAGAAATTCCAAGAAAAACAAAAAGGTGGAGCATTTTCAACCAATAAGGTGTACTTGCGCACTCCCCATCAACAGAATGTTTTTATTTTCGAAAAGTCCTTTTCCTCTAAGTTTGTGAATTGCGTTTGAGGGAGAAGACAAACTTTGGTAGGAGAGTCTAGCACGGCTCCCCCCAAGTTACCGGCCGTTGCTAGAGTTGAAGTTTAAATGGATGGTCAGGTTGGTGCGAATGGTCACCCGGATACGACAAAGACTTCGTTGTTTGTGCTCTGAACAAGCAGCTAGCCAATAGCTGTCTGGAATCTGCAATTGTGTATGCGTAGATGTATGCTGCGGAATACCCCCTTAATCCGCTGGTAATGGCATACATAGCTACAAAATATCGTCACTCATTGCACCTTGATGAAGCATTCGTCTTGATGAACAAGTAAATTCTATGTAATAAACAGCACAAACTTTCTGTAAGAAGCCCAATTAAGTACTAGCGCGGAGCTATGATCAGTGTAGAGGGGGCGATAAGATAAGCGATAAGATAAGCCTTTTTCTCTAGATCGAAAATTTGTCCAGGCAGAAAGACGTCAAAAGCAAGTCTGATCCACACAAACAAACATCAAATCCTGCAAGGAACTCATCGCAGCACCGCAACGGAGTCTCTTCTTTTCAATATTATATCGACAGGAAATAGGCTTGGCTCGCCGCTGCACTAAAGACGTCATGGGCAAAACCAGAACGAAGCGGTCTACTGAGGAGAAGAAGCGCAAGTGTGACGACGACGACCACTCCTCCACAAAGCGCAGCCGCATTGCTGGTAATGAGCACCAAGATCAAGCTGCTGTCGACACCGCCAACAATAACGCCGATTTCCCCCCTGAAACCGAAACCCCTGGTATCCACGACGAGTCGGTGGCATGGGAAATTGATGTAAATCCTAAAGCGGCCGAGTCGCTTCAGCAATACCCTAGCGCTGAAGAGACATACGGCGACGAGGATGGCAACCAGGGCTACGGAAATGGCGCCCCCGAGCGTGAGTTCTTTGGCATGCTCACCGACGAGGAGCAAGAGTATTTCCGCAGCGCCGATGAAGTACTAGAGTTGAACCAATTCCCCACTCCCGAAGACCGCCGTATATTCCTCGCCAACGTTTACAAAGAAGCCCGGGGCAAGGAACTCAAGCTTGCTAGCAGCCAGTCATGCTCTCGCTTGATGGAGCGCCTTATTCTCCTGTCTACCAGAAAGCAGAAGAAGCATTTGTTTGAGCAGTTCGCTGGACATTTCCTCAGCTTAGTGCAGCACCGCTTTGCTAGTCATTGCTGCGAGACGCTGTTCCTTCAGTCTGCCCCTGTTGTGTCTCTAGAACTCGGCGGTGTTTCCGAAGAGCTACTAGACGGAGATGTCGAGGATGATTTTATGGACGTTGATGGAGACGGAGAGAAAAAGACTCACTCATCTATGGAGGACATGTTCCTCTTGACTCTGGATGAGCTCGATGGCCAGCTGAATGTCCTCCTTACCGACCGCTACGGCTCACATACTCTTCGTGTTCTGCTAATCGTTCTCTCTGGCCGGCCGCTAGAGGATGCCAAAACCAAATCTCTGCTGAAGAGCAAGAACGCCGAGCACATATCAGTTCCCGGTGCTATTGCCAACTCTTCAGAGCTGACCAAACAAGCCCGCCCCGTACCCGCCAACTTTACTTTTGCTGTCAAGAAAATCATTGGTGACCTAACAGCCACCATGGATCCCGCCGGTATTCGTATACTGGCCCGCCATCCTACCGGAAACCCCTTACTGCAACTTCTTGTTGAGATTGATCTCTCTTTGCAGCCTAAAGGAAAGAAGAAGACTGGGACAGAGGAGCCTGCCGACTCACTGCTGTCCCGCATTCTCCCCGATGCTCCAGAATCGCTAAGCAACCCCGAATCGCCTGCATCAGACTTCTTCAACAGCATGATTTACGACCCACTAGGCTCTCGCCTAATCGAAACTATTATCACACATGCACCCTCCAAAACTTTCAAGGCCTTGCAAACTAATATGTTCGATGCCCGCATCCACGCCTATGCCCGCAACGATGTTGCTTCATACCCAGCCATTCGCGCCCTTGAGCGCATGAGCGGCAAGGATCTATCAGAAGCCATTGACAAGATCACACCTACCATCGGCTCGCTCATTGAGCGCCAGCGCTTTAACGTTGTCAAAGCCCTACTAGAGCGCGCTTCAGCACGCAACATCCGCGACCGCATCGATGGCTTGCGCAATGCCATTGTTTCTGCTTGTGGCCACGACCCTAAAAACGTTGTTCCAGTACTCTGTGCCTTGCGCAAGGATGCCAAGGATGCCAAGGACGCGCAAAAGCTCGCTCAGAAGAACACTCTCGAGCGAGCTGCTGCACATGGTGCTCAGTTGGTTGCCGCCATGCTAACCGTGACCGGCCCGCCGACCAAGGCCGTGCAGACATCTTTAATATCGCTGAGTGGTGATGAGCTGCTTGCACTTGGCACCACATCTCCGTCCAGCGCTTCAATTCTTGTGACCGCATTGGAGCAGCCATCATTGAACAAGTTTTTCCACAAAGCCCTGATTGCCCGTCTTGTGCCGCACTCTGTGGCCCTAGCGACCAACAACCACGGCCACCGTGTGATTGATGCCATAATCAGCGTACCGACACGTGGGGATGGCCGCAGCGTCCCATTCCACATCAAGGAGCAGGTAATGGTACAAATGGGGACTC
Organism: Ceratocystis huliohia; assembly: GCA_038382965.1. Lineage (NCBI taxonomy): Eukaryota > Fungi > Ascomycota > Sordariomycetes > Microascales > Ceratocystidaceae > Ceratocystis > Ceratocystis huliohia. The sequence continues at coordinate 11,284 of JAXCEX010000273.1, forward strand.
ACGAGACGGAGATGCGCGAGTCGTGGGCCGGCCGTGCGGTCTGGCGGGCGTGGAAGGGTGATTACTGGAAGCGCAAGCCCTTGGACTGGGTGCGTTGGGTCAAGGAGGCTGATGGGAGCGCACCGGAGGCTCAGTTTGCTGCGTCAGCTACCCTGAACAAGGGACAACGGAAGTATATGCCCAAGGAGGAATGGGAGAGGGAAAAGGCGAGCAAACATAAGCATCAGCAGGGACCACCAAGACGTGTGAGAGAAACCAATGTGGAGCAGCAGCAGAGCCAAATATGAATGCAATAATAGCACATTAGTCTATACTCTTTTAGAAAGAAACGGCAAAAAAATCGCCTAAATACTTATTTTTTTGCCTTAGCATACAGCATCTTCCCTGTTGTTGGCCTCATTTATCAATCAGCTTAGCACCATCGTGATGGTTCGCAAGACATAATTTTGGAATCAATACAATGTTAATACTGGCAAAAAACTAGTTGATCTAAACCTCAAAATATTCATGGCAAAATGCCAAATCAAGAAAGAAAGAAAAAGAAAGGAAAGCAAGATAATCGAAGACAAAAATTGCCTGAAAGCAAAAACCCGCATAAATATAGGCACAAAGCCTCGACAAAATAAAGCGATAGAATAATAACAACACCCATCCAGCCACCATCAAAATAACAAGGCCTCCCATGCGAAAATAATAACAACAAAACAAAAACAAAAACGCAAATAGGACGCCATAATCACCCAGTAGAAAAATACAGCAACGTATCAAAAACAACCAGGATGGGGGCGGAAGGACAAAGAAACAACATATGTGGACACCCAAAGATGTCTATTGAAGGAGAGCCTCATCGTGCATCGTTGCAGGACAGGAAAGCAAGGGGGAAAGACAAAAGAAAACACGGGCGTATTTGAAAAGATGGGGGGTTTTTGGTACGAGGATTGTATCAACTCCAAGCCAGCATAGAAAAAAAAATAAGGAAATAAGAATGTACGGCCGTGACAAAAAAAAAAGGGGGGAGGAGAAAGGAATAAAATAAGGAGCAAGGGAAATGCCGAATTCGAATAGCTGAGAAGCCAGCCCAGCCCAATGCATCGTTAGATTTAGGCATGGGCAGGTAGGCTCTTGGCAAATGATGGAGGGAAATAAAGAGAAAGGAAAACATGGAAGCAGCTGGCCGATAGGCGGCCGAGACCAGTATATGCTCAAGCGCCGACATCCAAGAGCTCAATCTCTGGAATGGCGCTAGCTGCGGCCGCAGCTGCAGCCGCTTGAGCAGCTTTAGTCATCTTGGGCTTGCGAGTAGTACCACCTCGAGCACGGCTACGAGCAGCCTTCTCGGCGGCCTTTTCGGCGGCCTTTTCAGCCTTCTCGGCAGCCTTTTCAGCAGCCTTTTCGGCTCGCTCTTGGTCTCGCTCGGCCTTAGTCTTGCCACTGCGAGCACGACCGTTTCCGCGACCACGCTTGGGAGGTTCACTGTATTAGTTAGCATAAATGTACAAGAAGTATTGTTTGCAGGAGTAAAGAAGCTTACGGAGCAGCTGGCTTTTCGGGTTCTCTCACAAGAGGGCCAGAATAAACAAAGAAACCATCACGGCTGGCAGCCGCTTGTTCTTCCCACAGCATCTCAGAATCGTCAACAAAGTCGTCGTCCTTGTCGTACTCATCTTCTTTCAAAACACGCTTTTTCTTGGCAGGCTTTGCCGGGGCATCCATTCCACTATTAGCTGCCTTTTCCATGTTGCTCACTTCAGCGTCGGAGGCGTCCTCAGACATGTCATCGTCCCCAGATTCCTTGTTTCCAACTAGAGTCTTTTCAAGTGAAGCAGTTGCAGCAGCGATGCGAGCCTTTCGGTCTCTTTGGGCCGCTAGCCTTGGGTGGAGAGCATCCCAGCCATAGCGCTCCTCAGCCATGCGCATGAAGTTGACGTATTTGTTGGTTTCGCCGGGTATAATGGGGATAGTAAGATAAATCGTCGGGGCGGTAACTTCTTCGCCGGGTCTTGCCTTGCCGAAGTCGAGAATGGAGCGCTCGTCAGTCATCTCGACATCTTCGTTGTTCTTGTCGTTGGTCTTTTGTGAGGAGCCCGAGTTTGCGACCTTCTCCTTGGCAAGTTTCTTGGCAACAACAGCAGCGCCAGACTCTTTTTTGGATACGGCCTTTGCGGATGCGGTCTTCTTCGTTGTCGATTCAGCAGCTGCTAGCTTGGAGGGCAGGGTCTTGCGTTCCATGACGGGCGATGGCTTTAATGACGGAACGGCGACTGGGCTAGGCTTCGCATCTAGTGTAGTTTCGGAGATGTTCGTGGGGACGGGCGGTGGTGAAATAGTCGAGCTCTTTGTGGATGCTGATGGCACAGGTTTACGCGGGTTCACGGGCGAATGGGGACCGGCAGACTTTGGGTCGGTAGGGCTAACACTGGTGTCGACGTTCTGGGAAGCCTTAAGAGGGGTGGGGTCTACTAGGCTTGAGATGGATGGCGATGCACTGGGACGGAGTTTGGTTGCGGGTGTTAGTGTGGACGTAGGGACAGCTGTATGTGGAGTTGGAGGAGCAGGCGTGGACGTTGCAGGAGGAGCACGCGGCGGTGCACTTGTGGAAGCGTTAGTGCCGTAGGGGTCACGTGCTAGGATAGTATCGCGGACTGGATCAAAATTACCACGAATTGGATCGTAGCTTTGGCCGCTGGTTCTGAGGGGAATAGGTGTTGAAGCAGGGGCATGTGAAGGGGGGTCATCGTTGAGAATGCTACGCATAGAGGCATCTCTTCGGGGAATCTTTGTGGGGGGTTCTTGGGATTCTGTTTGTGAGCGAATCTGACTGTGGCTGGTAGAATGGTTGTTGTTGAAGTCGGTAGTGAGATCCATGAGATCTGAGACTTTTGATTGTCTGGAGGGTGCTGAAGTGACGGAGACTTTGCTAGTATCAGCCTCGTCTTCAGTGCCAACAGCAGACTCGGCCTTGCGCTTGCGGACAACTGGGGGCGCGTTGGGATCGCGAGGTTTTCTTGTTCTCTTTGGCTTTGCAGAAGCTTCCGCGTCAGTAGATTTCTTGTGAGTAGCGCCAGGCTTACGGCCAGGTTTTCTGCGAGGGAGTCCAGCAGCAGTAAGCTGGGGGGCGGGCTCCTCTGGGCCAACAGAGAATGTGGTTGGCGTAGTATCCAACGCCATGTTGTTCGTTTAGAGGAGGGGGGGTATTAATCTAGAAAGAAAAATTCGATTTGAAGAAGGAAAACAGAAGAAAAGAAACACAGATGCAAATCCAGAGAGAAGTGAGTCTGCACACGTGAAGTTTGCAAGGGTAATCGAACAGGCAGGGTGGGAAAAAGGAAGTGAAAAGAAATGAAGGGGAAGATTGGAGTGGAAAGCAGAAGAGAAAGGGTGCTTCTTTTTTGAGTGCACACACAAGATGAAAGCCGGAAGCAAGTAGAGAAACGAGAGCGGACAAAGTGCAGGCAGTAGTAGCAGAGTAGGCTACCACAATATAAGATAGTGATATCAGACAAAGAAAAAGAGCCGAGCCTTGCTAAGGACCAAGTACGCTCAAGGGATTGACGGCCTGGTCAGAGTTGGAGTTTTTTTTTTTTTTTTTTTTTTCTTTCTTGAACAAAAAAGGGGGGCAAAGGAAAAATCACGGGATATCTCGCCCAAGACCTTTGGAGAAGCAAATCGGAGGACTGGATAGTAATTAAGTACGGCTTGCGGCAAGGCTAGACGGATGTTCTTGTCGCAACAAGCAGAGAACTTGGATTTGGGTGTGAGAGAAAGGCCTGGCCAATCAGAAGCCGTGCCGATGTGCACTTAGCTGAATGGGCTCCTGCAAGGCTCAAAATGGCAACGACAGAAAAGAGAGAAGCAACGCTGGATTGGATTGGTCCGTGCGTCACAACAGCTTCCTTCCAGGAAACAGGCGTTGACCCAATGTTGTGAATAGCCTCACGGCAAAAATGGCTATGGTGACAGCAAAACACCAGAAGCCGAGGCAGAAGGGAGAGGAGGGAAATTTGTGATTTTTGCTGGGAGCGGCAAGAGGCGAGAGGGCGATGCTAAAAAGCACCAAAAGATAGCCAGCAATTCAGCGCTTTTAATGGCGGTATTTTGGAGGTTTCGGTTTGACGGCGCAATAGCGAAAATGCAGAAAGTCGTTGGTGGACACGAGAAATGTTGGTGATGGTAGTGTGAAAAAAATAAGGGTGAGAAGAAGAGGGGGGAGTAAAGAAGAGAGATTACATGGCGCGCGAAAAAAAAATTAAAAAAAAAGGACTTGGGATACTTGGGATGCAAGTTGCTTTTTATTTTTGGGGGGAAAGAACCAACGAACGAAGGGGCGGAATGGAGTCAGATGGCTTCGTTTATTTTGGTCAGGGAAAAAACAACAGCTTCAAGGCAAGCCAAGCCAATTGACCCCAGAGCCTAAGAGGAGCAAGAGGAAGAGAGAGCGAGAGCGAGAGAAAGAGGGGATGGGGGACGGGGGATGGGAAGAGGCAGTGAAGAGGAAACAAGGAAACTGTGAGAAGATGGAGCCATCCAGCAAAAGGAGCAAGAGTCCTGGAAGCAGGAGGCAGAAGGCACAGAAGGCAAGGGCAGAGGGCAGAAGGCAGAGGGCAGAGGACAGAAGACAGAAGACAGAGGGCAGACAGAGGGCAGAGGGCAGAGGGCAGAGGGACAGGCAGAGGGACGGGCAGAGAGACGAGAAGGACAAAGGGCAGGGACAGCAGAGCCAGAGAGGAATGGGTGACAAAATCTACTACAGGCTATCAAAGCTAGTGAACAGACAGGAACATGTTATTATGCTGCCAAACTTGGTTGCATGCACAAAGGAGATGGAACAGGTTTAAAGACAGCAGCAGCCAGAGGAGCGCCAGGTGCACGACTTGTGTGTGCGTGTGGGCGTATGGGCGTCACAAGGAATGTTCGGGTACAAAGGGGAAGGAAAGGAATCGAAAAAGCAGGGTCAAAGCCAAGTGAGGCGTGTGCAGCCAGTATAAGTCTTGGGAGTTAAGCCATCAAAAAAGGGAAGCCGCCAGCTGCAACTGCGACTGCCATGACCCACCCAGCAAACTTCCCAGACATTGATAAGTAAGCTGAGCTGCGGCCGGCACTAGCTAGTCCTAGCCGGCACCCGCTAGCTGTTTGCTGCCAACATGCCACCACGGCTTGCCTTTCTGCTATCCTCACGTATTTCTTTTCTGCATCAGCCTTCTCCTCACGGGCCGTCTCAGCCATTGCCGCCCTGCCATTGCCTGTAATTTCTTCTGTTTTTCCTTTTTTCTCCCTCGCGGTATTAACAGAACTTGATGCTTTTTTTGTGGGGTCGCTTGCTTATTTATGTGACAAGACGACAGGGCCCAGGTCAAGCTTTCGGGGTGGGGTGGCTCTAGCAGAACTGTAAAGGAAAAAAGGCCGCTAGGATCAGGATAAGAGAGAAGTTTCCGTTTGTCTGCCAGTCATCTTTTGTTCTTTTTCCCTCCTCAACCATGCAACTTAGTTTTGCTAGACAAGGGCCCTGCCCCTCTCACAGTGTCGATCTGCAACATGGACACCGCGCAAAACAGTGCCGTTGGGTTTATGTACTGTAGTGCAGCATCCACCTGCATCTGCAATCAGTAAACACAAACGAGACAACCTAAATTGCAGTCGCAGGAAAAACATGACATGTTGTGGCAACCAGCTTGACCCTAACCGCGCACTTGCCAAAGGCTGTCCACGCCAAGATAGTCAAGCATGAGGGGAGGGAAATCCCATGCAACAGAAAAAAAAGCAGACGGCCTGGAAACCGCCTGCTAGCCCTGCAAACCTAAGCCGCTCCTCGACTTCTCCCAAGACATGCATCCTGATTTCCCTTCTAAACGCTCTCACTTGCAAGTCCTGCACAGTTTTTACAAAAGTTATGCCCCGAATTCAATGTAGAAAATGGGGCGGGCTCACAGCAACGATGTTATGGACGGATTTGCTTCAAACGCTTTTTAGAGTGGGTCTCTCAGCTGAGCTTTAATTGGCCACCCACTCCCGCGTTTGCTGCGCTTCTGGAAGCAAACGTAAAAATCGGCATGAAATCCAGAACCTCCATGTCGGGTGGGGCGTGAATGTACAAAAGGCCATCTAGCGATTCTTACCAAGAACTGGAGCGAGCCACTCGACAAACATGGCATAATACCCGAAGATAAGCCGCCAGCTTCATTATTTTCACGACACGTCGTCATTTCCAGGGCAAGAGAGTCGCCGTGCTGCACGCAAGAGCAAACCCCCAACATTTGTGCGCCTTGTTACTTCTCATGCATCGGGCCATTGGCCATTTCAAGGCTCTTTCATGAATGTGCTCAGGCACATTGCCACTCTTTTCTTCTTCTTTGCAGACAAAGAAGATCCCGTGTGATGTGTGATGTGATGACGATGTGTGCAGGGAGGCGGCTAGTACCAAGCACAGGCAAGTGGGTCTCCTTGTCTGTGTGGTGTGGGACTGCCTTGCTTGGGACCCTAACCAACTATGGGAGAAGGGGGAGTTTGTGATCCCGATCTACCACAATAAGTGGGGCTTCCTTTTTTTTTGGCCCAATCTTGAGTTTCTGCCCTTGGTCTCTTTGCTTTGCCAGGACCTCATTTGGAAAACCACCCGCCCGTTATTGCCGTAGCTAACAAGTTGCGTGCTTCTACTCAGCCATGTCTGCTATTTTACGCATCGAGTCTCTTCTCAGCGCCGCCATCCCTAACAGTTTCGTCACTGCCATTTGAGCATTTGAGCACACTCGTATTATATACTACCTATCCAGCCGAACCCTAGAAAATATTCCAAACCCTAATTCTATGCTGATATAGAAATACTAATCCAAGTAGCCCTCTGTATCGCTTAGCCTGTGTGAGCCGATCACCTGTCCTTTATCTTGGATATCGATAAATATTTAACCAGGGCCGAGTACCGCCTTGCTGTCGTCATTGGGAACCTATTATCCAAAGGACCACTATTGCAGCTTATCGGAGCAAACTTCTGCTTGCTCCTTGGGGCCAAAACGTTTGGTCCCAGCTGGGTCTCAGCGTTAACACTCAGCTTTGGACAAATGCGAAAAAGGGATTTGGCTCTTTGTCCTTTTTGTTTCTTACAATCTTTTTGCCCTGTTGTCTCGTACTTTTTTTTTTTATTTCTTTTTTATTTTGTCTGGGCTGAGACCTCCTAAGGGGGGTCACCCTCTGCAACAATATGCACAGATCAGTTCGGAGATTGTCCTCTCTCCCTAGAACAGAATAAAATGAACAATCACACAATACATATGCAGTAAGGTGTGTCCGCCACACAGAAAAACATCGTACGGAACTGGCGGCAAACGGAAACCTGCCCAGTTTTTTGCGGCCCGAAGAAAAAGGGATACTGCAAAGACTACTAAATACTACCGGTGTGTCATGAATGTACTCATTAATTCATAGGCTAATTATCTTGGTGAGAGCCTCAAGAGGCTTTGCTGAGCTTGGACTCGAGGTCAATGAGACTCTGAGCGACATCCTTGATAGTCTTCTCAAGGGGCGCCCATTCAAACCCGAGAATCTGCTTCGTTTTCTCATTGTTGAACTTGAAAAGGTCAGCAGTCGACTTCTCACCGGCACCTTCGAGACTAGGGAGCAGGTGTCTCTTTTCAGGGAAGTTATCGTAGAAAATTTTGGCAATTTCCTGGTTCGAGTAGTAGCCCGCGGTAGTAAACAAGCGTTGCCCCTTGGCCGCCTCCTTCTCTAGAGCTAGAACATGAGCCTTAGCCACATCGCGAACGTCGATCCAAATGGGAGAGCCAAACTCCGAGGGGATGGCGTCCTTCCACTCGCCATTCAACAGCTGGACCATGAAGCCGTTACTGGTGTTGATCTCGCTAAACGACGTCAGCTGGTGGGCGACAGGCCCATACACTATAGGAGGACAGACAGTGGTCAAGGCAAACGGCGAGCCAAGGTCCTTGACAGCCTGCCAGGCGGCCTTCTCGGCAAGAACTTTGCTAGCGCAGTAGGCTACAACCATGTCAGTTTTGGCATCCTCTATGGTGTCCGGGTTCCAGCTCTCCTCGGTGAAGGTCGTAGAGCTATCAAGATGCTTTCTATCCATGATGGAGGCAAATGATGAGGTGACTACGACATGCTTGACCGCGGGTGCTGAGGCACCAATAGCCTTGAGAATCGATGTGGTCCCGGTAACGGCGGGGTTAATTAGGTCAAGATAGTTGGCTATTGGCAGTGGGTTAGCATGCGCTGGTCTACATTGCTTTTGATATCAGGTCTGGAAACTTACTAGTCTTAAAGTGGAAGGGAGAAGCAGTGTGGAGAACGTAAACGATGCCAGGAGTCTTGACTACTTCATCAAAGGCACCCTCGACAGAAATATCGGGCACAATGGCCGTCTCTAGAGGCTTTCCCGCGAACTTCGTCTTCAGGAATTCAGCCTTGCTCTCTGAGCGAACGGTAGTGACGACGTCATAGCCCTTTTGGAAAAGCAGATCAATAATGTGCACGGCAATGAAGCCAGAGCCGCCTTGGGTAAAGAAAGTTAGTGGTCATCGAATTGTGAAGCGAGCTGAAAATATACCACGAGATGGATCTTGTGAGTACATACCAGTAACAAGAACCTTGACCATTGTGATGTGTAATGGGATTGAGATGTATAGTAGTGTGTAATGAGATGGAAGATGTTATATATAAGAGAGGATAGATGAGAGCCTAAATCAGCGGTTGAAGACAATGCAGGGTGGTGCGAGGAAGGGATATTTATATTCCATTACGAAGACACTGGAATATCGAGGAGCCGACATATCCTTGGTTATTTGTAAGGTATTGACCCCACCAAACATGTTTATGAAACGGAGTCTAGAGACACGCCGGCACCGACGGAGTTCAAGATTTCAAGGCTTCCTTCGGCGAGAACAAAAAGGGAAATGAGGCAAAAGGACACGATATATAATCTACATTTCAAATCCCGAAAAAATTCCCTCGGCGAGGTCAAAAAGGGTAATGGGCGCGCAGGATCAAAGGACAATAGCGTATGCGGTTAGTTACAGCGGTAACGAAGGATGGAAAGAACATCCGACAGGGTTTCGTCTCTGAAGAAGCATTAGAAAACAAAACAAGGACGTCACCTTGCTTTTGCCACTTGCGTCTCCATGTTTAGGATTTTGCCGACTCAAGCTCGACGTTAAACGAGCTATCAATACGACGAAGGGCGGCGGCGAAATTAACGCCGGGTGAAGGGAGGCTCAAGTAGAACAAGGTGCGAGAATACCAAGGCGAAATTTGGAAAAAAAAAATGAGTCCAATCGAATATATATATCTATACATCTCACAACTTACAACTAACATAGCGCAACAACAAACTGGATTTTAAATCACATTCTACCATTGCGTATAATGTACCCAAAGTGCTTATCTTGAAACATATGATGCTGGGTGAACACAGACAATCAACAGGCTCAGAAGAACGTTGGCTTGGTAAGTACGCGATATTCAACGTAGTCTTCGCCGTTGATGCTAATAATGTTGCCTTGGGAAACATGTCTATCTTTGAAAGGGCCGGCTTTTTTCTTTTCATATTTGATACCACCGTACATAATGGCGTCGTCTGTGGAAAGGCTTGAGCGCTGCCGATTCGGGCTGGTCCAGTCCTCGCTCGCATGGTTAGACTCGTCCCGATCGCCAAAATTTATCCTAGTGCCGTTGCTAGAAGACGCAGAAGGTAGTGGTGGCATGCGTGTTGTTGGTGTGGTTGTAGTGCGGACAGGGGGCGGGGGCCCAACGCTAGAAGCAGAAATAGCTTGGGATGCAATAGATGCTGCTGCGTTTGCTGCTGAGGTCTGTATTGAAATAGGCGGAGGTGCGCCATATGGTGCACGTAATGATGGGTTGGGCGGAGGTAGTTGCCGTGATGGTTCGGCAATGGGGCGGGGGATGTTGGGTGGTTCATTGGCAGTCCGGAACACAGGCGCGCGGGAATCTGGTAATGATCTGCGGGCACCAGCAGAGCGGCGATCATCGTCTCGTATGCTGGATGACGGCGCAGGCCTTAGCTGGTGGTAGTGGTGGGGCCCTGAGGATATCCGGGGGACTAAATTTGCCTTGTCATCTGGGGGTTTCGAGATCATGGTAATCTGACCCGTACGGAAGCCATGCGCAACACGAGCCTGAGCTTCTTGCACTGCAAAAGCTTCGTTGGCCTCGCGACTTTCATCGGTCTCGTCATGGTCAATTTGCCATTGGCGAACACGGCAGTATTCCTTGACCTCGTGCCTACTGAGACTGCGCAAGTGTGGCTCAAGTACCACCTCTTCATAGTGGATCCACAGCGCACCAGCCCCAGAAGGAAAATTTCCGTCGACAAAGCGCCCATCGCGGGTTTCTCGTACAACCTTGACTCGGAACATGTCATTCTGGCCCAAAATTCCGTAAATGGCATGGCGGTCGCGTTCTTGAGGTTCATTAGACCCATGCCAGTAGCCAATTAAAATACGGGTGGGCCGAGTTCCAGGAAGGGGATCTAATGGAGGCAGATTCTGGGCAAGCCCAACAGAAGTGAAGGGGATGGGGCCTACTACCGAGCTATCGGCAGTATGTTGGCTGACTGGGACAAAGCTCGAGTCAGTTCTCCTTCTTTTCGACGACGAGTGAAGCCCCAATCGCTGGTCTGAAATTTCTTTGCCGTAGGCTATGGGTAAGCCTGATTCAGGCTGAGGGCCGTACTTGACTCTCTGTGTGGCTAACTCAACGGCTTCACGCTCCGCAGCGATGACATCTTCTTCCCCGCCACTATTATCCAAGGCCTCAGTACGAATTTTGACGTACTCCTTGACTTGGGCTTGATCAAGCCCCACTAAATGATCTTCGAACACGATTTGTTCAAAAGGCACCCAGCTTCCACCATGAGGCATGGGGTACTGAGCGTTTATAGGATGTCCACTGCGAGTCATTGTTTGGACTCTAGTTCTTAAGCGATCTCGCGTATCAATAAAACAAACAACGCTGTGCTTGTGAGAATCATCAGGGACAGTAGAGAATCGCCAGTGTCCAACCAATATCAATTTGGCCGGGTTTATTTGGCCGGCCCGGCGTAATGCATGGTGCGACGAATCTTCAGCTGTGTTGGCGACTCCAACAGACGTCGCCCCATAGGCTTCATCAAACATGGAAGCTCGCTTGCGCCTGGAGCTGGAGAAGCGGGTATCATCAGTGGTAATATGTCTGGCGTCCTCTGAGGGTTCATTGTCAGGAGTAGTACGTGATGGGGAGGTGTGTTCAAGGGCCTCGGTAGGAGCAGGATCCCTTGGTGTGGTAGCGCGCAGGCTTGAAGGTGGGCTCATTGAATGGCTAGGTGGTGAACTGAGATTGTCATCGTTGTCATCTCCATTATCATTTTCGAGTGTGGTTTGACTATATGGCGTGTTAATCATGGTATTCAATGGATATGGCAGGACAAGTATAAAAAGAAAAACGAAAAAAAAGTAGAACAGGATATGGGGCAAAGCTTGGGATGGATTCCAGTTCTGGTGGCTATGTGTTTTGGGCACAGGCCCAAGTATGACAAGCCGGAGAGAAAAATGAAGTGGCTAGAAAGCTAGAAAAACAGCGTTGCCTTTTTGGGAGCAAAGGGGTGAAAGAAGGGCAGAAGATTTTGCTATGAAGGCCAGAGGCCAACCAGCTTCTAGTGGTTTCTTTTTTGGAAGGTGGTATGAGGCCGGAGAGAAAGAGAAATGCGAGAGTGTTATTATGGTGGTTATGTGATGTGAGTGAGATATTGAGGGCTGATAAGATCATGTGACCGTTGGAGAGACACAAGATGATAGGTTAAATAAAGGCAAGGAAGGCATGGGCATAGAGATACAAGAAATATGGGGATATGGAAGAGATGCAATCGGGCAGAAACGACCAAGCAAGTGAAATATGGAAGGAATGTAGGGAGACATGGACTGGACAAAGGATGTGATGTTGTTGATCCGGCAGTGCAGTCTGGGGTTTGTCGCCGAGAGATTAAGTGAGGTCAGTTGAGTTGAGACTGTTGTACTACCACGCAAATAGCACCGCCAATCATTTTAGCCGTAGCCCAAGGCCAGTGAAGGTTGAGCCACGAGACGCGTTGGACAATTGGCCAGGCGTATAAAAAGAGAGAAAAGAGAGAAAGGGAGAAAGAGAAAGGACAGTGCGCGTTTCCAAACTTTGCGGCTTTCGGATGATTTGTAGTGATTTGGGGGGGGGAGATGAAAGGGCAGAAATAAAGCGGATTGTGGATTTTTATTCATACCTAGGCTGTACGACAGGAGGAGGCATAGCAGGAGTGTTTTTATTGGTGATGGGCTGTTGTGAGTCTGAAGACTTTTGCGTATTGAGAGAAGGAGAAGAGGTAGCAGCAGCAGCTCCGTCTCCAGCAGTGGATGTATCATCCAGGTCCTTCTTTCCCTTGTTCTTTTGCTCGATGGTTGGCCGTTGACGTTCAACCATGACGAGGCGGGAGTGTGGCGTTCTCTTTTAGCTATGTTTTAGCTGATCTAGCTATGGAACAGAAAAAAGGAAGAATAGTAGAGGCGATGTTTTCCAACGCAAGAGGCGAAAAGAAAAGAAGCAAAAGAAAAGGGAACGCAAGGCTTGATGAAACCTTGCAACAAAAAAACGACAGCGAACTAATTAAGAGAGTAAAAAGATACGAGAATTGGAAATGAGTGAAATGATCGAAAAAACGAAGAAAAAAAAGAAAAAAAAAAAAAGAGAGAGAGAAGGAGAAATTTGCTGGAATGCTGGACTTGGGAGCCCCCAGAACTAAATGGATATGGAGCCGTTGATGCAGCAAGTGCAACAACAAGGAGCACCCAACCTAAAGAGGCAGTGACCTAAAAGACCGTTTAAAGGGTAGCATGTGCCACTGCTGTTGTATATGTGGGACTATTTAGGTACTAGGTACTCGAGCAGACACCAGTAATTACCTTCTTGACTAACAGCCAACTACCTTCCCTTATCACTTATGGACATGCCTGCATTGTACCGACTAGTTACTTAATTGCTAGTGTCAGCTCTATCCTCGGCTCAAGCGCATGTCGTCCCCAAGACACAAAGCAAACAATAGAACAAGGAGCGAGCAAGACGTGCCACTTTCACCAACCATGATATTTAGCAACAAGTTGCCATCTTCAATTCTCCCTCATGTCTCCTGTGCGTTGCAACCCTTGCTAGAACTCCTCAACGCGAAATTTCACGTAGCACGGAAGGCCTTAACAAAGAAAACAAAATAGAAATGCAAGGGTTACTTAAAAGAGGGAACAACCAGGCTAGGCAAGAGAAGAGCCTGTAGGAATGAAATGGATGGACTTTGCAACTAGATCTGGTGTACTTGCGAAAACTCGAGCAGAACCAGGAACTTCTGCAGGAACAGAGGGCTACCATGATACCCGTCGCAGACTAGGTAACTAGCCAAAAACAAGACGGGAGCAAAAGGACAAGAGACACGCCAGGAGGCAGCCCTTAAACAGGTCAAAGAGGCAAAGCTTCGGCTTTGTTGATGCCTAGTGTGAAGCTCTAGACTGCACAAAACTTTTCAAGACACCCAGTACCAGCTAATTCTTACTAATAGAATCCCTGTTAACCCGGGAAAAAAACGAGGATGGCCTGGAGTTGCAACACAGTTTAACTGCTTCTTCACAACGAAGCACATAACCCAAGTCTTATTTTCTTTTTTGTGCATTTTTCGTTCCTTTGCCTGCGGATGGCTGTTCAAGACCTGGAGGGACAAGGTCGTCCAGACAGCTCAGGAAAGAAAGCACTGCTCAGAGATAAAATTACGACAGGGTCATGTTGTGCAGTAGAGAGATTGTGTGACGATGGATGAAGGTGTGGAACGGACAAGACTTGGGGCCTGCAAGGATGAGAAGCAAAAGAGCGAGACAGGGGAAAGGTTGAGGAGAAAGGAGGAGGAGGAGGGGGGGAGGAGAAGAAGAAGAAGAAGAAGAAGAAGAAGAAAAAGACAAGTCACTAGGGGAATGAAAAGGGAGAGAGGGTGAGGAAAAATAGACAAGATCCCATCTGACGAGAGTGACGGGAAATATTCGAGCTAATTAAAAGAAGAAATGGCTTACAAATTGTCAGAAAATAGAGGAGAGTAGCACTAGGTCTTGCTGAAAAACGCACCGAAAATGTGAAAATGCGAAGCTAGAGGTTCGAGGTTCGATAAGTGTGCAACGAAGCACGCAAGATTGCAGTGGAATTAGATGGAACCCAGGACTGTGTGATTTGGCCTCGATGTGCACCTTGATGCTTGCCGTTGACGATTGAATTGACCTTGACGTTGATTTGCAACGTCTTGACACCAACAAAAGGCCACTAAATGACAAGCAGCCAGGGCGGAAAAGAGACGAAAAAGCCTGCTTGTTATAGGGTGGGACAGTATCGCGTCAAGTCTTCTACAAAAGACCAGGCATAAGGCCAAGCTGATGAGTGAGAAATATTTATATATTTATATGCGTGTTTATAGGGATAGAATCTCGCCTCCCTCCAAGAAATAAGACCAAATGAGACAAGGAAATAAATATCACGAAATACACAAAAGCAGCAGAGGCAGGGATACAACAAAGCCAGCCATACATAAACTACCCACTGCTATGCTTGCGTTCGGTGATTTGCTTTTGTCTGCCTTGCTGCTACTGCCAAGTCATAAATGACCTCCTAAGATCCTCACTATTGTATCAGGTGTACTGAGGCCTGCTAAAGCCTTAATATAGGAGAACCACGGCTCTCTCTCCTCTCTGAACGGACAGCAATGCGACACGAATAAGCAACAAAAAAGGCCCTAGATGCTGATTTGTCAATTTTGCCGCCTTTTACGTTAAACAGAGGAATACCAGCCTATCACACCAGCTGGTAGGTGGGTGCGTAGGTGCTTGAGTAATGCCAGATGGCTCCGTGCTTTTATTAATCTCTCGCTCCTCCTCTCCTCGAGTTACATCTCAAGTATACATGGGCACACATGTACCACCTGGAGAACGATAACTTTCGTCAACTACATTATTGCAACTAAGTACCACAGAAAATCCCTCCAAATGCCCCACCCCCAATGATTGCCCAGGCTCATAGATTGACTGAGAACAGATCCTGCTTTTCATGTATCAAGAGACAGATAGCCACAATTTCGCGTCGAGACATAACTGCAAAGCCTGCCCCTGGCTTGATACTGTCTTTATGGGAAAGAATAAAGCCTCTCAGCTTGTTGGGCACTGAGTTGTAGGTATTGGCATTATCCTGTCCTGTGAATCATGCGCCCTTCCCCTCCTTGACCAACTTAAGTGGCAGGACAAACTAGACCTGACTTGGCTAGTGGGCAGGTTGTGAAGAACGAAAACATGTGGTTGGTTGGTTGGTTGATTCCTGCGTGTTGTGGCTTGGTAGGCTTGGGCATGCACATGATAGATGGGGATGGCGACACGGGCGACGCATCATCCTATGCATCATGCTGTATGCATACAAAGTAGAAGAGAGGGGTACTCCATGGATGCCCTATTTCCCCATTCTTCTTTTTTTTTTCCTTGTTTTTTCCCTCTTTTTCCTGTGGTCGCTATCAATGCAGGACTGGTGTTTGCCTTCTATTCGCTAATAAAAAACCATACCCCAAAAATCACGTAGCACCAAGTATCTCGGGATCTTTATCTTTGACAGCGGTCTTTTATCAACGTGCACCCATCCGCCACAAGACTAGATAGATTCTGAACACGGACTTCGATAAGGGCGACTTCTGTAGGCTTGCAACTGTAGCTGGCGTTCGCTGAGTCTATAGTAGCTATAGACGCATAGATAAATAGAGAGCGAGAGCGAGAGCGTCCCTCGTAAGTCTCCTTGCTGCCTGAATGCTCTAGGGCGTCTCGACCGTGATATAGTTTTTATGCCTACACCCGCTTCGAGCTCGAAGAAGATCCTCTGTGTTTAGTGGCAAGGCCGCGTTGCAAATTTAGGAGCCTAACCCAAGTTTAAACTAAGTGGTAGCAAAGTAGACAAAAGATTTTGCGAGTTTTGCTCTTAGGAACCTGGAAGTTTTGATATTCAAGGGTGGCACCACTGGCGAGACAGCCTGCGATATATGCATGTTTATTGTAGGGTTGTAGAGTGCTTCTAACAATAATCTGACCTTCCGAACCCGATGCCGCGTGAGATGATTGGCTCTGGCCTGTTGCCCTTCTGCCTATGCAGGGAAGGTACTCCCTTATCAGACTACGTATATTGTGGTGGCGTCTAGCCCATATGTGATGCAACTCGCATGCCTGCATACTCCCTCTATCACGTGACAACCTCCCTTTTGTTCTCCTAGTTTCGAAAGGCCTAGCTCTAGCGCTCTCGGCTTATGGACGGCAAGCACTTTGTCCATCCCCGGCACCGTAGCTAATGACTGGATACGAGTCTGCACAATAAACGCGCCCGGGCGTGCACTAAAATATATCGGGCAGTAGAGTCACATGGTAGATCAGGCGATGTGATAAGGATGAGAAGATTATAACACAATGATGTAAGTGTAATTCATTGCTTTCTGAATACTTTTTTCTAGTCTCTGGGTAATAAAGTGCAAGAGACCTGTCTTCCCTCGCCCTAGCCACCTCTTCCTCGCCCTCTGCCTCTGCCTCTGCCTCTACCACGGCCGCCACCATTCTTGCGCCCTCTGATGCTCCGAGATGCATCGAATCGCGGGGTCTGGTCTTCCAGCGCGAATGCTGCTTCAGAGAAACGGGAGAAACTGATAATGCCACAGTCAACTACAGCAATGAGAACGTTGCGATGGCCATGCTTGAGTCTCTGATGCATGCGGCCCGGGCCTTGCCACGACTCATTCGGCGGGGAGTAGGGCGTGGCTTCTAACAATGTGGTAATCTGGTCTAACGTGGGAATAACTGTATCCTTGGCATCGACCACGCACACTCTAAAGTCGGGGGCCCGTGGTCTGCCCTTTGTAAATGGCGCCCCATCGGCCTTCCACACAAAGTAGTCCAGTTTAAAAGGCTTTTTTGAGTTCTTGGAGCATGCTGCAATTTTTTTTGGTACGTGGCGAGGAATCTGCTGCAAGCGCGAATATACCGACTTATAGGAATGATAGACGCCTGGTTGGACTAAAGGGCCATTGTGTGATTGACATGGACTGGAAATGTCCAAAAGCGACGTCATCCAGCTCCACAATGACCACGGCTGAGCGGTCTCCTCTTCATCTTCCTCCCAGGCGGGGAACACATGAAACCCAGCACGCTTGAGGTGTGCATATACCTGGTATTTCCGCAGGCTGACTTTCCCCTCTTCTCCTTCTATCCCAATAAGCATGGCGTAGGCGGCCTGCAGACTGAGTGGAGTGCCCTTGCTATAGTCACTGGGATCGGGTTTTGGTTGAGGAAACGGCTTTTCGTTATTCCCTCTCTGTTCCGCTGCCTCGCGCGGCCAGCCGGGCATGAGGCTTTCAATTGGCTCGTTGGGATACCAAAGGTCGAGATTTCCTCGCTCAACCAGAAAAAGGGCCTCCTCAGGAAGTAGCCATGATTTACCGAAGGCGGGATGGAACTTTGTAACACCAGGAATCGTGCGGCCAATCGACTTTTGCAGCGTGCCAGTAAACATCTCAACCACCACGACCCGGTTGCGGAGGAACAAATCGTCTTTCCCAAACTCTTTGAACTTGGATGGATCTTTGACCTTGTCCCCTAGTGCGTTTGCCCAGTACGCTGGGAAGAACCAGCCGCGGTTCCAGGTGTCGTACTTGTGGAAGCGTTCGTAGCTCTGGATTTCTTCCATGACCTGACGACTATGCTCCAAGCTGTTCAGTTGCGCCTGTGTACCGTGCTGTTCAAAGTCTTTTTCGCCCTTGCGAATTGAGGTGCCCGAGTAGCCCTTTTTCTTTTTCAACATAGCCTCGAAGAGTCGGAAGTCAGGCGCTAGGTCTTCAGCGCCATCTTCATCCATGTGGCCCTCATCGGCAGCAGTGCGGTCCAAATTGGGGGCATCCTCATCATCTAGCATGGTGGCTTGATTGGAAGTTAGAAGAATGGCCGTTTGGATTGGCGTATTGTAGTAGAGGAAATATGGGCATCTTCAAGCACGGCGCCAACTGCGTTTTCGGGCTGTTATACTTTTGTGGGGCCTGAAAATAGAAGATAGAGAGCCTTGTCTAGGCCCTGTAGGTTTAAGTGGAGAAAGTATCCATGATACTACTGTACTACTACTGTGGTACTTGAACCTCCAAAGAAGGAAACTGCGATGAAAAGATAGAGGGGTGAGATGTGACACAAACAACTCGATTCTATTTCCGTTGGCACACCAAATGTAAAACAGAAAGCTGCAACGAAATGTGTAAATGAAGTGTGAGGTCAAGAACAGCCTGCAGTAGGGATAAGCAATCTATAACCAACAAACCAGCTGCTCAATGTTATATCATCTATGTGTGGCTTCTAAATGGCTTGATGCTTGGCCAACAGCCTTGTGTTACCATCCTAAGCTTCTAGCTTTGTTAAGAGATGCGTCGAGACTCTCAACGATATCTCGTAGCTTTCGAGGGTAATAGGTAAATCCCCAGCCCATTCAGGAACGAAGTTGTTAGATATGAGAGCTGAAAAAATGATCAGGGTATGCTTTCCCCTCATTTATCAATAATATCAAGTATCCGAGACCCTGGACCTGAGCTTGAAGGTACTCAACGTCGACGTTAATCACCGCGACTAAGCAATACTGAACTAACTATTAGACAAAATTGGCTCTCTGTACATGAGATTTTAACGGGAAGAATGCATACTCCCCAGTAGCGACCCCCAACTTCCCCACAAACATTCGGAATAAACTGCTATGCACCCCGTTTGTTTGTTTGTTTGTTTGTTTGTTTGTTTGTTTGTTCTATTTAACGTCTACCTACTATTTATTACATAGCAATACGACGGCATGATCTGGACGGAAAAGGGGCAAGGAGATGTCGTCCCCCGAC
>JAXCEX010000274.1:0-30181 GCA_038382965.1 Ceratocystis huliohia
TCAAAGAGGAAGAAAAAGAATGAAAAAACGGATATCGGTGTCATAAACGTTTTCCGCCAAAAACCTGAAAAAAGGGAGGTGCCAGACCTCAAAGGTACCCCCCCGAGGGTTGTAGGAGGGAGAGTTGATGGTCGTATGTTGGGAATATTACGCGTTTATCGGACATTATATCTTGATTTGCCGGCGCCGGCAGAGAAGAGCCGGAGGCTGAGACAACAGGAGGGGCGGAGGTTAAGGGGATGAGTTCAGAGGATTGGAGTGTGGAGGGGAGGGTTTTGGAGAAAAATACCACCGGGAGGATACGGAGATGTCGAGATGGGTCCAATGTGACCCGGTTCCTCTCGTCAGGGTGGATAGAAAACTGCGGTGACCAGTCTGGAGGTCTGGAAGACGAGACCAGTGAACCACGCCAAGGCTAGAACCTCGTGCCCATAGTCGCTAGCCTCCTTTACTAGATAGTTTCTCATGATTGGAGGCGCAGGCCAAAAATACTAGGCCGACCCTGGAATCATCGCGAGCCTGCCTTCGGGCCATGCTGAGCCTAGAACCTTTTGGTGTCTACACCGGGCCCTTTGTCTGGTCATAAAAGATCTTTGAAGCTCACGCATTCTCGCAATTGCCGACCACTCTAGGGGGGTCCTGGATGACGACACCATTCAGGGCTTAACTTGTCTGGGACGCCGTCGTATTGATAGCTTTCGCTAGTTAGGGTAGACGTTAAATAGAACAACAACAACTCCGGGAAGAAGAGGGCTGTAGGAAACCCATCCGTGACTGTGGAAGGCCTAGGCACGTACAAGACTGTCCTAACAAAGAGGCTGTAGGAAAGTGAAGGGAAGTGGCAGACACAAAGGCAGTCGGCACCCTCGAGGTAACTAAGCGAGCGACAGCTCGCGAAGGAGCTGGACGTCTCGACTATGAGGGATGGTGGAAAGATCAAAAAGGATACCGTCCACTCCTATCGAACCCCGTTTCTGGGTCTCCCGATACAAGGGCCCCGCCGAGACGGAGCTGGGCCACATCCTCCTTTGAAAAATACCACAAGCGAGGGAGACATAACTGTGCACTTGGATACAAAGCATGCAACCAACCAAAGAAGCAAGGCCATTGGTGGACATGCAAGACGTTACCAAGACCGTGGAGCCAAAGATTTGCGGACAACCTGGACAAAGTCTGGCAGAAAAGCCTCATAGCTGCAAAGTCAGACCCTCAAATTACGTAGGAGATCGTTGAAGTTGTTGCTAACCTGCAACAGCTGACTGCCTAAAAGTAATGTTCGAAAGATGACGTCATCCAGCCCTCTGCAGTTTACAAAAGGCCTTCATGTTGCTGTGGAAAACTAGTAGGTAGACATTAAATAAAACAAAAAAGCAAGACTCACTGAGGGACTGGCATAGAGTATTCTTGGCGATTTGCATGAACATTAAATATATTCAAATTCAAATTCAAAAGGGAGACCGGAAGGAAGCTGGGCTGAAGGTATCAATAAGGGTATAGAAAAGGGAAATGAAAGGACGGCATAGGTATGGAAGGCCAAACTCGGCCCAAGCTCATACAACAGAAAATCATGTGCTATAGACATAGAGGTTGATAGACACAGAAAGCGCTTACTCCTTCCATTCAGTCCGGCCCAAACGCACGATGTCCGCCGGTTCCAAGATCCACGGATTTGCTGGTGCTTTACCCTCAGCAGCCTGCTTAGCCGCTGCAACAGCCGCACGGCCAATGACATCCGAGTCTTGGCCAATTGAATCTGCAACGCCTTGGCTCAAGGATCCCAAGCCCTTGACGATGGCAGTGAATAAGCCCTGGCCAGTATGTGGCTGTTCACGGGTGCCCATTATAAGACCAGGGCGGACAATCACTGCGCTTTCAAAGCCTAGGCCCATAATGCAGTCCTCAACTCCAATTTTCATCTTGGCATAGGGAAAAGAGCGGGCGACTAGAGAGCGCGTGCTGGCACTACTGATGAAAACATAATTCTTGACGCCAGCAGCCTTGGCCGCTTTAGCCAGCTCAATGTTTAGATCGTGATCGATCTTCCACTGATTGGCAATGCCACCAGCCTGAGCGCGCGTGGTGCCTAAGCCCGAAATAACAGTGATTGGCGTTGGGGACAAAGTCTTCAGCGCGTCAGCCCATTGAGCCGTGTCAGAGTTGACTACGGAAGTAAGTTTAGGTGAGGTTTGTTTCGGGACGCGTCGGCCAATGGTTTGAAGAGCAGGGAAGGCGTCAGAGGCAATGAGAGCCTTGAGGGCTTCATTTCCGACAAGGCCGGTGCTACCAATAACGAGAGTGGTAGCCATTTTAGGGGTTGTAGTTGTGAGGGAAAGATGGAGTTATCAAGTTAGGATAAGTGGTGTGTTGCTGGCAGTTATTTCGATAGTGGTGCTAATAGTACAACTTGCAAAGCTGGAGCTGTATTAAAGCTTGTTGGCACGGAACGGCGAGGCTAAATCAGGTTTGCCGATCCAATGTATTAGTAACCACAAGCCAAAAGAGCTTAAGGGAAGCTTCAAGCTCCAATCATGTGAGATAAGATAAGATAAGATAAGATAACTGCCCCAGTAGTGGGGCTCTAAGAAGAGGCAGCTTCGAGCTTGCGCAACCAGAGGGCTTGGCTGGAAGTCTTGGGACTAAGTCGAACACAAACTGAGAAGATTGAGAAGCAACGACGATACATAGCGGAAAGTAAAACAATCTGCCAACCAGTTTCTTTGCCTTGCTCAAAATGTCTTCCCAATACGAGAGTACGTTGTCTCCCTCCCTCTTCCACACTAATACCGACTCGGTGTACTAACTAGCCCCTCCCCTTCTTTGCAGTTGAGCACAGTATCAAGCCGCAAGCGAAGCCACGGGGTCGCCGGCCTGACATGTCCAGCTTTGATGCACTACTCGACCAAGTCTCAACGTCCGGGGCGCGCACCTCGGCAAGTGCGATATTCAGCGCCCAGGAACATCACAACCCGCACGCGACACCGACACCCGTCGACATGGCGGCCCTTTACCGACTTGTGCAAGACCAAATGGCTTCGCTAGCTAGCACGGCACCGTCTACCGAAAACCGTACCCTTCTTGAAAGCCTAATGGCTGAGCTAGATGCATCGATTGCTGATCCTCCCACGGAGGTGTGTGGCTTAGGGCAGGACTTTTTGGATGGGCTGGAGCGCGTTGACCGAGGGCGTGTGGGCGTTGAAGAGACGTGCCCGATTTGTGCCGAGAAACATCGAGACGATCCATACTGCTTAGTAGTCGAGTTGCCGTGCCATAAAAGCCATCGCTTTGACTTGGAGTGTGTGGCGCCATGGCTACAGAGCAAAGGCAGCTGCCCACTGTGCCGAACAGACTTCACAAAGAAGAAGGAAGTGGTGAGGGTTGAGGACAGCGAGGAGGAGGACGATGACCCAGCTGGTATGTATGCGTAAGGGCGGGCAGGTGTGTATCTAGCTTAGCAGTCCATGCACCACTTTTTGAATAAATAACACATTTTACAAGCGTTTTATTTTTACAGTAGCCTAAGAAATATTCAAGTCCTGGCACGAGGGCTGTCTACATTCTTCTAATATCTGATTCCAACTTTTTACTGGGCCTTGGCACTAGCCTGCTTACGCTCCAGCTCCCGCTTTGCATAGATACCTGCAGTGAAGGGGTTCTCAAAACGTAGAGCCACCAGGTACACCAGCAACACCCAGCCCGTCAGGAACACGCCAGCTGGCTTGCCAAAAACCAAGGCTGTTCCCAGAAAGCTCATAGTCGAGCCATAGTACATGGGGGCGTCGGTAACGCTGAAAGGGAACCCAGTGACCATGTGGTCCATCAGGATGCCAAAGTAATCGCCGAGGAAAGTACCAGTGATGCCCAGGGCCCACGTGGAGGTGACCACCAGCAGGTTGCCGGCAGCAATGAGGGCGTAGCCAGCCAAACAAACATTTGGAGTGGCAAGAAGCGGGTGGCTAGGCTGAGCATCGATGGCGGTCTTGTAGAGGGCGTCACGGACGATGCCAAGAGAGAAGATTGTGGCGGCCAGGAAGTAGCAGGCCGTTTGGGAGTTACCACCAAACAGCCGGGTAAGGAACTTGGTGTGATATTCTAGGGGCCAGGGGAAGGGAGTTAGATACCAGAAGCCAAGTGCAAAAGAGTGTAGGAGAAATGGGAGTGAAGAGACCCACCTCTGCGAGCAACAATACTAGAAGACTAAGAGTTAGCGGGTTTGCTGAGTTATATAGGTGGTGGTGTAGCTAGACTTACTTCCAGAAGAGCGGGTTAAACATGATGGAGAACGCCGAAACTAATACAAGTCAGCCTAATACGAACAAAAAAGAGACAGGAAGATCAAGAGAATGCCGCCTACTGTACAGCGCGGGCTGGTCGAGATCGACCAGGTCAGAGAGCTGAAGCTGGAGAAGGTCTTCCATGACGACTACTAGCTATGAAGTTCGAAGAAGAGTAAGAGTAAGAGAAAAGAAGGCGAAATTCCGAATCACGCAAGTAACAAGCTGAGAGAAAAGAAGGTCCCTTGTGCGTGTCTGTTTTCTAGTTGGTTAAGCCGGAGCTAGAAGAAAGAGAAAGGCAGTGTGAAGAAATGAAAGAAGAGAGGCAATTAATATTTGGATAGAAAAAAAAATGAACGAATTAATTGGAATTAATATCAGAATTAATTTTTCTTTTTTTCTTCTTCACATGTCAATTTCCTGGGAAGGCTGAGATTTTGTTGAGTTTTACATGCATTAAGCCACTGAGCTCTGTTGATCTTTACTACAGCTATACAGCCTATACAGCACTGTAGCTAATGTATTTCTCTTTCTATCTCTCTTTTTATAATGAATACTGGTTGCTCGACCCAAGCTTACTGTTCGGCCATGGCTGAGTAAGCCACTCCTAGCTATAGCTATAAGCACCACCATCGTATAGAGCTTATTTTCAGCCTTGTCTCTTCTTTCTCTCCTCTCTCGTTCTCTAGCTATCCCAAGCTCCTGCTCCCTCACAAGATTTGTTCTTTGTTTCATTCCCAACAAAAATAAAGGGCCAACCATCGCTCAGGAACAGGACTCTCAATCTCGCGCATTGTGTCCCCTCATCCTTCGTCTTCTTGGGATCCACTATCACATGTCAAAAACACAGAAGACCAGGACAAGGTCAAAGGAAGAACACCACAGCGCTCTACCCGCTTCAATTAAAAGAGCGGATCAAGTATTGCTCCAGAGATAACCTGGATAAATGCAACAAATGTGTTTCAATAAATAGATAGAAGTATCCCAAGAAGCAATACACAAAGACATACACGTACACCCAGACCCTCGACTTTACTCTGCCACCCACACAGCTGCCATGCCCATTCCTGTGCCAACGCACATCGACGTGACACCCACCCGCTTGTTTGTCCGCCGAAGTTCATAAAGCAGTGTCGATACCTGGCGCGCGCCCGTGCATCCCAATGGATGGCCCATCGCAATCGCTCCGCCCTTGGGGTTAATCTTTTCCTCCGGAATGCCCAGCTGTTCCGCACACCACACACACTGCGAAGCAAAGGCCTCGTTGATCTCGTAGATATCCACGTCGTCAATACTAATGCCTGCAAGGCCTAGTGCCTTGGGGATCGCCTTCCACGGGCCCTGGCCCATCAGCAGCGGCGCCACGCCAACAACACTGGCAGTCACGTACTTGCCGAGGATAGGCTGGCCTAGCTTCTCAGCTGTCGAGCGCTTCATGAGCAGCACGGCCGCGGCGCCGTCCGAGATCTGCGAAGCATTACCGGCATGAATCGTACCATCTTTGCTGAACGACGCACGGATCTTGGCCAGGCTCTCGGGTGTCACACCTGGCCGAATACCGTCATCGCGGTCTGCCACAACTTCTTTTACAGAGTCGGTCTTCGGGTCTTCGAACTTGACCTTGAGCGGCGCGATTTCCTCCTTGAAGAGGCCTGTCTCCTGGGCTACCTGCGCTTTCTTATATGATGCCGCGGCAAAGGCGTCCTGCTTAGCACGTGTAATACCCAGCTGTTGGGCCATGTCCTCAGACAACTTGCCCATGGGCACGCGGCAGTCAGATGCCTGCTTATGATTCTCGAGCAATTCGCTGAACTCAGTAACAGCGCCAGGACCATATTGCGAGCTCATGCTCTCGACACCAGCCCCAACACCAATGTCAATGATGCCAGCCTTGATCTGGCTGGCCACATCAACGCACGACTGCAGGCCCGATGAGCACTGGCGATTCGTCGTACGAACAGCCGTGGTGTCGGAGAAGCCAGCTACAAGCGCCGCGGCACGCATTTCTGTCGCACCACCACCAGGCGGTAGCACTGTGCCTACGCAGATATCTTCAACCAGGGCGGGGTTGATACCCGAACGCTTTATTAGCGCATCGAGCACACCAGCTAAAAGATCGGCGGCGGCGGTGTCCTTGAGGGTACCCTTACCAGCCTTGGTGATGGCGGTACGGCAGGCGGCCGTGACAACGATCTGAGAAGAGGATTAGAAAAAGCCGAGATTATATGGGAATACGATGAGGGAAAGGCATTCATACATCGTCGGGGTTCTTCTGCAGCAGTTTTTCGACTCCGCCGGGTGTCGGCTTGCCAACAATCTGGCCAGAAATTTGTGTCAATCGTTCGACGGCTATTGCAAAACAGCGGAAATGTTAGTGAGTGCATTTCAGGAGGAGAAATCAAGATTGAAGAGCGACACAAGCTGTTAGAAATAGCCAAGGACCAAGCTTCTAGTTGTAGCTTGGCCTGTATCCTGGGTTGAAGCTGCGAACGTACCGCCCATGATGTCAAGAGTTGAGATATAAACTAGACAGGAGAATCAAGGAGAAAGAATCGTTGGTGTGGCGAGGCAATGATGCAATTGAAGCTTCACTCAAATCGTCTTTGTTCTTTACAATAACTCTCTTATGCTGTTAGATGAATAAACAGTATTAATTGGAAAGAAGAAGTATGTCAATGGGAAGGAGGAGGATAAAAGGTAGTTATAATTGTTCCAAGGGGAAAAATAAAAAGAAGAACAATTCCACCTACTGGTCAAATGGGCAGCTTCATTACTTTAAAGGCCGGGTTTAAGAGAGCAAGTAGAATCAAGAACGCAGGTAGAAGGTTTACTTCTAGTCCTGTCTAAGAAGGAGCGCGTCAGCGTCCCCAAGTGCTATAGGTAGCTCAATAGCAATCCTTACCGCATTGCCTCGGCTTTTATGGCTGGAGCTACCCCTTGTTTCGTGTTTCGTTTCTAACCCTATCAATATGATGACAACCCTAGAGTGCATTTCTACACTTCTCCAAAGACTAGATTTCGAAGTCGAGGAAAACGCTTTCACATGATAAATCTCATATGCCGAGCCGGTCAGAACGGAACTTGACTCAAATTAATCTCAAAGTGGAGCTGGACTCGATATCATGATAGCTGTCACATGCTAAAGCTCGCTACACTTACTTTTACATTTATACTTACAATGCTACAGGTTGAGGTCCAAGCCTATGACGTAGTATCAATCACCGAATAGAACGACGTTGTCTAGTAAGTCCATCATCACCACTCACTACTAACGTCCAACACGCGGTTTTTCTACCAGGAGTAATTCCCTTTGCTCTAAATGAAAGCAGGACTGTTATCACAATGGATGCGACTCGAATGCCCCTAGAGTCAAGTATTTGACGCACTCCTACATTCTGTAGTATCTTGCACTAATATCAAGAGTCATGCGTCCAAATAATGAAGGAGGAAATCGGAGTCGATACAAGCAGAGCTAGACTAGTCTATAGCTGCAATTTGCCACAGGGCTAGCCATGTCTAGAGGCCAAAGAAATAGATGGCTCAAACGATCACGAATAGCTAATTGATTCTAGGCGTTTTGGCGGAAGTTTGGGGGTTACAAGTAACAAGCGTTTTTAAAAAAATTGTTCTGCCTTGTGATGGCGTTCGCTCTTCTCTTCCTTGAGCGGTTTAGCATCAATAGTGCCGATCCTAACTCCAAGTTGTCTTTGCACTTGGTGTGCTGATTACGCTGCCGTTACACTTGTTTGCACATGATTTTCACACATACACATTCAAGCCTCTAGAATAAAAATATTAGTCGTACTACATCCTTCTTGCGCCTCTGTTTTACACCCTCGTAAAGAATACATATCTACAACTTCGTCTTCATCGTGTAACACTATAAAAACTTCAAAAAGAACATAGAAAAACTCTGCAGCCAACTACAAGTCTATCTATACAATTGCTGCTTCCGTCTTCTCAGTCTCCTCTCCATCTCCTGGCTTCTCGTCTTTGATTTCCTTCGCCTCGGCTTCAGAAGTAGCAGCTACGGGATTAGTCTCCTCGACAGCTTCTTTGACGGTTTCAACCTCGACTTCATCACTCCTCTCTTCCTTCTTTATCGCCTCGATACCTGCCAGCTCCGTCGCCACAGTCTGTGCCGCAATAGCCTCAACGTCAAGTGTCCTCTCGATATCAGTTGCTTTCTCAGCCTCAGAAGCCACCTCTTCTTTGGCCTCAATCGCCTCCTCACATTTACTTACAGTACCCTCAAAGCCAATGTTTCCATTTGCCTCAATGCTCCATAGCATCTGAGGCTTTGAAATTGAAAACTTAAGCTCAGGTACATCCTCAACACCCAGCGACGCGACAGGAGCAGTGGCCTTTGCGGGAGCACGGCGTTGAGGACCACGCGCCCGTCCTTTACGGGCATCCGCCAGAGGTGCCTTTTCAGTTTCGGGAACCGCTTCAACACTGGCTGGTGCTGCGGGCTCTTCCTTCTTGGGTGCCTGCGGCCCAATTTGCAGGCGGCGGTTTAGGTCCGACATAAATCCGGATTGGAGTGCGGCAATCTTCCCACCAACGGGGCGCATAACACTAGGCCGCGCTGGCACAGCCGGCTTAGGCCTGTCCGATACTGCTGGCTTAGGTTTTGACCGGTCGACAATTGGTGGCTTAGATGAACTAGGGCGCGCGGGAACAGGAGGAAGCCCAGGCTTAGAATCCAAAATAGGCGAGTCGGCCTCCTGCGTACCGGGTGCAATTTCCTGATCTCCATCAACAGTCGTAATTATCATGTGACTGTCAGGCGTATCCTCCCAAATATCACGACTGGGGAATCGGGGCGCTGATGTAGGCCTGAAAGCATCACTGGCAAGAGGGGAAAAGCCAGGGGATTTGGGGTGCATGCCGAGACCGCGAGGGATAAAATTGTGACTGTGGTGGGGAGAACCCTCGCGGCTTTTAGCATCGTCTTCAGCCAGCTTTTCCTGCAGTTTGGCAAAAGCAAGGGCCGGGTTTGTAGGCTCATTTGCTGCGCCTTTGTCAGAGGCAGACTTGCTGGATGTGAATGGTTCTTCATGCTGAGTCTCTTCCTCTTCTCCTCCCTTGTCCTTGATATCATTGATTTTCTCCGCCTCGGCTATGGCTGAATTGTTGTCTCCATCATCCTTGTCCGCGAGATTATTCACTTCCGCCGTGTAGTGCACACTGCTAGGAGCATCCTCCCAAATGTCCTTGCTGGGGAACTTTTGGTGATGGCTGTGTACTTCGGCGGTCTCTTTTTTAGTTTCAGAGCCCTCGTCGTTGAACAAAGGTTCGTAGACCTTTTCCTCGCGAATCTCGGGAATTGGGCTGTTCGAATAGGACATGTTGGTATTATGGCTGGCAGCAGATCGAACTCTAGCCTGCTCTTCTCTAGCAAGGCGCTCAACTTCAATAGCCGGCGTATTAGCGTGGCCGATGGAGTCATGAGCAACCATGTCAGGAGCCAAAATGGGCACCTCCTCGGTATCAGTATTAGCTTCAGGCATATTACGATCAACATGGACACTATTGCTTCCCATCATGGAAATACGGGGGTTGCGAATAGCCTTGGGAGATTGGGCGCGTGAGTTTTCTGGTGAGTTCTGGGCGACGAGCTCTTCTTGGACTTCATGGGCAATTTCCTCAGTGGGACCACAGCTAGGACCTGTATATGAAGGGGGGAGTAGTTAGTTTAGGTACATGCGAAAGTGGTAGTGTTTACTTGAAGACTGTCTCTTTTTTTTTTCCTAGCATGTACTTACCCCCATCATCGGCGTGCGTTTCATTCACGATCTTGTTCAGATCGGCACTAGAGCGGGCATACTCAGCCTGGTGAGGGTTGTACGAAGCAGCTTTCTGCTCCTTTTGCAGGATATCGGGACGTTTCTCGTAGTATTCAGTCTCAAGCTTGTCTGTAGAAAAGACGCCATGGCTATGAAGACCGTAGCTGCCGGGGGGAAGGCCACGAGTGCTTTGGGCACGGGAGTTGACATTTGATGCGTCACTATCCTCCGGAGCCTGAACATCTCCAGCGTTGGGAATCATGGGCACACGACGACCAATTTCAGGGATACCATGCTCGTCCTCAGTCAGTGGGGCGCCGTCAACGGACAAAGCAGAGCTGCTAAGCTTCTTGCGCAAGCTACCAACAGTAGCTATATCGCTGCCAGCAGACTTATTGAGTCCCAGGGATGCGGCGAACTCTGAAGTGGTCTTAGTGACAGCATCAACCTTGGCGGGTAGAGAGGGACGAGGAGCCTGGAGCTCAAGATCGCCGACAGTACGGGTTTCGGGGGCGGGAGAAGTCTTGTGGCGTTGGTGATCCTCTTCAATTTCCTCCGCCATGCCGTACTCAATACCCTCATCGCCCACCTCAGAGGGCATGCGGGCCATGGCTGGACGAGACAAGCTCAGGGTATCGTTGTCCAGGTTAGGTTCATCTGTGAACTCGGTGACGTCCTTGGTGGGGCTAAAGCGGGTGATCTTGGGGCTCTTGGAGAAGCCCTCGTTGAGGGGTGAAGGTGCGAATCGATCATCGGGAGAAAGATCGCGGACCTTGCTGCGGCTTGGGCGCGGGGGTACCTTGGGGGTCTCCTTGGCAGGCGATCTAGAAGGACGAGGAGGGACTAGTGGAGTGGCCATGGTGGAAGCTGTTGACATGGCGGTTGTCGAGATGTGCAAGCGCGGAAAAGAGAAGGGGCAAGATAGCCGTGGCTAAGTAAGAAACATGAAAAAATAAATGAACAATTGGGAAGGCGAGATAAGGCGGTGCTTTTTATGGAAGCTATGGTGGAGAGAGTAAGGGAGAAAAGTTGGCCATGAAAGATAACCGAAGACCAACGACGCAAAGGAGGATTAGGCCTATAAAGGATTAGGTTTCTGTTGACACAATATCAGTATGAGATCACTAAAAGGGCAAAGGAAGAGAGAAAAAGAAGGGCTAAACAACAAGCGAGAATAACGAGGAAAAGCAAAAATAAAAAACGAGAGGATTAACCAATTTTAGGTCTAGGTGAAAAGAAATGGACGCATTCTTGCTGTAGCATTCTGGAGCTAAAGCAGAAACAAGCGGAGCGATGATGGCGTCTAGCCAACCAGACGTCATACATTTTTATTGGTTTGGGTTCTAGGCTTGGGGCGAGAAAACGAGGCGGTGAGAACAGACAAGAATGAATAGATGGAAAGTCTCCAATATCGAGGTAAAGGGCTTGCTCCCTCTGATATAGATAGACTCGCTGCGACGATGGCAGATGTGGGACAGAAACATACGGATATGCAAATATGGGATGGGGTAGAAGAACGATTAAAAGCTGTTGGTCAAGAAAAGCGTAGTCATAAAACAACCAATCAGCGTGGAGATAATAAGCAATGGCCAGCAGACATCCACAATAAGAACAAATGGTGTCAGGTTCACTTAGAGCCAGAGAGGGCAAAGGAGGAGAGGAAGAAGGAGAGGAAGAGGAAGAGGGGGACAGGAAGGGGGGAAAAGGGCCAGAGAGAAAGAGGCAGACACACACAGACACAGAGAGAGCTCGTGATATTTCTCTTCTTCCTATTGGCCGGCCCGGCCCAGGCCGTCAGGGTAGACTAACAAGACCACGACCTGAAAGTAAAGATACAAGCTAGAAGGGCTTGAGCAAGGGCAAAAAGCAGAGGTGAAGACAGTTCATGGTACAAGCAAGTGGAGAGCTAGGAAAGAGGAAAGGAGTAAAATAACAAACGAAAATCCGTTTGCTCTTGCGGCTGGATTCAAATGGGCAACAGGAAGCAACTTCTCTTTTCAGAGGAGGGATGGAGATAGAGGGCAGCAGATACTTACAAAATAGCGAGATTGCTTTCTAGTAGTGGTGCTTTTGTAGTGAAAGGGAGAGAGAAGAAAAAGAAGAATTTCACAGGGGAACAAAAGAAAAGCATCTATAAATTAAATTGCTAAGCCTAACAAGCGAATATATTCGCCCCCCTCCCCCCGAAGTCAGTCTATTCTCAGTATTCTCTATCTTGTTTGTTCTCGTCCTCTCACGACAGCCCGAAAAAGGGCAAGTACGTGTAGCTCAGGTCAGGAACAAGAACAACTAACAAGCGAACACTAAGCCAAGCACTAGACGGCAAAAAAAAGAATAAAAAGGACGTGAAAAGAGAAAAATAAGCTCGCCTCCGATGTATCCAGAACCACGTCAGTACTGCCCCTTTATGACTCGAACGCGGGGCCATGCAGGTAGCCTAGAGGTACCAGTGACGAGGCCAGGCAGTAGGCGAGGAGGGGCTCATTCAAGGCGGGGCTAGAATGATGATACACAGTATACTTTGTCTTCGTACCTCTAATACGCAAGTACACACAATACTGTACAGCACGCCATGTCTAGCATTTGTCTACATGGGAATAACTTCAGGATAAGCGCTTTATATTAACTACTTACAGCAACGCTCACAAAATAGAAAGACGTGGACGTTTTCCCCCTTCTCCCCTCTCTCCTCTTCTGCAAATAAAAGCCCGGGCTAGCCTAGCTGGGCCACAGGTCATGCTATATCAGAAGAGCCAGTCCAAGCCGGAGAGGACAGAAGGAGCCGGGCCGCCCTATTCTCCAACTTGCTATTCTGCCCCGTCAGCCACTGCCAGCCAGCTGCTAGTCAGTCTGGCCCTGGCCAACTAAGCTAAGCCCGGCTAACAAATCTCAGCCCCGACCAAATTCTCTCCTTATTTGCCCTAATATCTTGTTTGCTTAGATGGCCTAGACCTGAGGCTTTTTGTACTTTGTATTTATTTTATTTTGCACTGACCTGACTAACCCTATTATCCCTGCTAAACCCTTCTAGCTCTCTGCGCCTCGACAAATAACGTCACTGTTAGGTCAAGAGACTAAAACAAGATCGACTAACCAACATACCACATTTTGTTGGGACTACGCCGTCTTTGATGTTCAATATTGATTTAATGAATAAATAAAAGAAAAAGGAGATAGGGGGTATTTCTTTCAACTCAAGCAACACAAAAAAAAGTCTGTAGACAAAAAACAAAAATACATAATGCGTAATATCACAGTGAGCACATACTAGCGAATCAATGGACTAGTGAGTGAGTCTGCCTGTCGTTCAGTCAATCTGCCAGAAATAGGATAGGGACAGGAGCAAGAAAGGTGAAGGATGACGGAACTCGATACCAGAAACACAGGCCCCTTCGACTCGACTTAGCCTAGCTCAGCTCGACGACATCATCATATAAACGCTCTTCTTCCTTCCCCACTCGTGAATCCCCGCGTTATTTTTTTTTCCACGTTTAGAGTAAAAAGTAGATGCCGGGCCTTAGCCACGTACTTTCTACACAATCATCTGAGCCACGCCAGCACCGCCCAGCGTCTTGCTGCCCACAAAGTCCTGGTTCTTGGCGGCAGCGAGCACGTAGCACAGGGCGGTAATGGTTAGAAAGACGGCGGCAGCAACTAAGCTGCCGGCGCCACCAACAATCGATAGCCACTGGAGCAGGCCCATGACGCCGTAGGCAGCGGCGCGCATCCAGTTTGTGGAGATTTTACGGATGTAGGAGTCGAACTTGGACGAGGTGGGGCAGATGCGCAGGAGGAGAGGGACCTCGATGAAGAGAATGACAAATGAAGAGGCTCTAAGACATGGCGATGGTTAATATAGGTGCAGGCGTAGATCGGGAGGCTTCAAGCTTACATGGCAAATGCGCAGAAAATGATGATTACGGGCTTGAAGGTGAAGATATTGGCGAGGCCGACGGCAAAGCATATGATCATGGACAGAATTCCGAACCTAGAGATGGACAGTCAGTAAACTTGTGGAGGGAAGATACGGCCTCATCTTTTCGGGCTAGTCGCAAATGAACGGAGCGAAAAGGCGGCCAGCTGGCTCTGGCTGGCATTTGAGTAAGAGCTCGCGCTTGCGCGTGAGGCTAGCTAGGTAGCCAAGGTAGGGCTAGCCAGCCAGACAGTCGATCGGCATTCTGTCTGTCGCATTCGCATTCGAGGATTTGGGGCGATTCTTGCGCGGTGCATCTCTTACCATTGTCCGTAAATGCCTGGAAAAGGAAACAGAGAGTTAGCATGGCGGTAGATCTTCTGGTGCTCGCATGGCACGTAGCTCAAGACGGAGAGGCGGACAAGGAGAAGAGAGGAAGACTCACTGAAATTCCGGGTCATGAGCTCGTCCTTGAGAGTCATTTTGGCGGTAGTCGAAGTATAGTATAAAAAGAGGCGGTGTAGCTCGCGAAGATTATGGAAAATTGAGAGAGAATTGGTGGAAAGATCAAAAACCTTTTCTTTCACCTTCTGACACTGCTTATCGTCGTTTCTTGTTGTTTGCTTGTTGATGTGTCAGAAGTAAAAAGGACAGGTTTGCAAGGACCAGTGAAAAGAGACAGGCACAAAGACGGAGACGAAAGAGCGATGAGATGGATGACGTGGGGTGGCTAGGCACGCAAAGTCTAAGCAGGGCAAACTTCAAACAGGTTTCGAGTTGCAATGGGATTTTGGTCTGGTTGCGCGACAGAGCGTTTGGTTGGCTGTCTAGCCGTAAAGAGAGAAGCCAATAGCAGAAATAAAACGATTGAGGGGGATTGTCGTGAACTGGTGGTGGTGTTTCTGCAGCGTCGCGGTCGTCGTTGTGAAGAAAGGCTGAGAAGAGGAGGATAGATTTGTGTGCGTGCGTGTGTGTGTTGAGAAGGCAGGTGATGAAACAAAAAGGACAAGTTTTCTTTGTTTTATTCTCGTTGGTGCGAACTGGTGTAAGGACGGTCTCAATGAAAAAGTGACGGGCGGAATCGCAGAAAATAACAAGACAGCGGAAAAGCTCAAGAGAGACGACAAGAGAGGGAAGCACAGCTGTGGAATGATTTTAAAATCGGTTCTCGAATATTTTTATTTTTCATGGGGCTGTCTTCGTGTTGGCAATGCTTCTTAAAAAAGCAAAAGAAGAGAGAAGAAAGCATCGGCCAGCTAATGGCTTGGATCTTGGGCTAGGATAAGATCAAGCAAGAAAGATAGAATACAGGCAGACACGACACAGCTCCAGCTAGACTTGGAAGGACAGGGCAGCAAAACAGGCTCCACGCCGCTGTACTCACTGCTTGCCCACTAATGTAGGCTCTGTCTGTTTCATTCTAGCGGATGGTATCCTGCAATGCCAAGGCTCAAATGCCCTAAGCAAAAATACTCTCTATGTGCACTAATTTTTTTGGCCCCCACATCTCCTCTTCCCGACTGAGGGCTTGGGACAAAAATAGAGTGCTGTGACTCTTTTCTTTTCACCTGTGTTTTTGCTGATACTCGACCAACTGTTTCCATTGTTCCAAATTGATTCGGTCTTGAAGGGACGCTCTTGGTGGCCCACTAAAGGAAAAAAGAAAGAGCTGAAGTCGCTAGCTCGCCGTGGTGCAGTACATTCTGAGCCGTCTATAAAATCACAAACCCTAAGGTCACATGATACTTGTCTCATGCCTCTTTACCGCTTAGGGCCTGGGCTGCCCTTTCTTGAGTGGACGTGGGTGGGTGAGTTTGTAGAGACAAAGAATTCGAAAGGAAGAACAAGAAGACGGGCGAAGCCCTACAGAAGCCCAATAGAAGGAGAGAACAGAGAAGACAGCGACAAGAGGATGTGGTGACAGGGAACAGGCGATACTGGCTAGGAAGATGAATATAGGACAAAGAAGACAAGAGGACAAGAGACACTAGGGCTAGCGGACAAACGAACAGCGGACTTAGTCCCTGAAGCCTGTAAGTCTCAAAATAGTAGCCGCCGCCAATCGAGGGGCAGAGGCCGCGATACGTAAAGCCAGAGCCATAGTCACAATACATACGATAGCAGTGTTGCATGCTCGCCTGGCCTATTCTCTTTGTTTCCTCCCTTTTCTCCTCTCCTCTCTTGAAGGCCAGAACAAAACTAGAAGCAAAAACTGCGCGTGTGTGTCTCGACATTAGAGCCACCAAACGTAGCTACTATAGGGCCTAAGCGAAAGCTCTAGGAACCATCAGGAGATCGGCTGGTCCAGGGCTTTGGGTCGGACATTATAACTGATTTGTTTATAGCGGCACAGATTCCTTGCACAAGAAATATACGGAATACATACTAGACGGCCAATTTGGCGAGACTCTTCTTCCTCTCTCCTCTATTTCTCCCTCCCTCCATTTCCCTCTTTTTCTTCTTCGCTATAGTGCCCTAATGCAACAGAGAAGGGCTTCTCTCTCTTCCTGTCTTCCTTTTTTCTTGATTTCTTTTTCTTTCCTTTTTGTTCATTCTCGTCCGCTATCTTTACCTGGCTCCTTTATTTCCTCACTCTTTTGCTATTTTTCTGTCTCTCCTTAGATGCCTTACCCTGCACCTTCCAATCAATAACCCTTACTGCCTCTCTCACCGTTCCCCCCTCTGTCTTATCCCTTCCGTGCTTGGGACAATGATCGTCCTCAACGATGCCCAGGTCCGCGACATCCTAGAAAGCCTAACCCCGGCCGAGCTTGACGTCTTCCGTGAGGACTTTGCCAATGCGCTCTATCAGTACTCCACCGACACCGGCCTGGGCGACGATGCCGTCTTCCAGACCCCGCACCGCACCTCGACCTATGCTCCGGCCTCTGATGCGACGACGCTATACATGCCGTCAAGCGGCCCGCAGGGGATGGGTGTTAAGGGTAAGCAAGCACTGGCGCTACCGTCAGTCCATGACCGCCAATGCAGATGCCAATTTACTAACAGCCTGTAGTCGTCACCCTCTCTTCTCCTCGAGAGAACTCCAGTCCGCCCTCGGCTGCTGCGACTATCCCGCCCAAGCACATCCGGCCTACCGGCGCCCTCACTCTCTTCTCGGCCACCGGCGAGCCTCTTGGCTTCATGCACTGCGGTACCCTGACCGGCTTCCGCACCGCCCTGGCCTCCATGTGCATTCTTCACCGCCGTAAAAAAGTCAAGACTCTGACTGTCTTTGGCGCTGGAATTCAAGCCTATTGGCACATCCGTCTATCGCTGATGATGCGTGGCACGGAAATCAAGCGTATACATCTCATCAACAAGTCCTTTTCCGACAGCGCTCGCGAGATCCTGCAGAAGCTGTCGGCTATTGCCCCCAAAACCAAAGCCCGCGAAGGCTGGAGCGATACAAATATCGATCTGCTGACTCCTGGATATGGCCAGTTTGACCGCATAGTGCGCGACAACGTGCGTGCTGCTGACGTTATTTACTGTTGCACGCCTTCTACCAAAGACCTGTTTGATGCCTCGGTCCTCACCTCACACGACGGGCGCAAAAAGGGTCGCCTTATTGTCGCCGTTGGTAGCTACCAGCCGCATATGCGTGAGCTGCCCGAAGAGCTGGTGCTGCAGGCTGTTAATCAAGGCGAAAACAAGTGCGCATCGCACTTTCACAAGCATGCGCAAGAGGGCGGTGTCATCGTGGTGGATACTATTAAGGGCGTCAAAACTGAGGCCGGCGAGATTGTGCACGCCAATATTGACCCATCTCGGCTAGTTGAGTGAGTTTTCTTTCTATTGCGTAGCTGATGGCTCAATGTACAATTAGCTGACACTTCTACAGACTTGGCGAGCTTGTTATGCTACGCAAACTTGAAGAAGCCGAAAAACATGCTCTTGACAAAGACGACGAGGAAGACATTGTCTCCTTCCACGATACCCCTTGCCGCCCCATTTCTACACCAATGTCAGGCTCCGTCACATCGGGCTCTACCACCCCAAGCATCACCAGCTCTCCCAATAGCCGCAGCAACAACCACAGTAATCAAAACAGCAGCCTGCTTCTACCTCCTGGTCTCTCGGCCCCTGCCCCGATAACAGGCTTATTCGGTCGCCGCAGCCGCAGCCGCAGCCGCAGCCGCTCACGCTCAGTTGCCAAGACGGCCAAGGACGAGTCAATGACGCGCTGGCTATACAAAGGCAACGTCATCTACAAAAGTGTCGGCATGGGCACGATGGACCTGGTGGCAGGCATGCATGTGGTCAAGCTGGCCAAGGCTAAGGGAATTGGCCTAGATGTGCCAGGCTTTTAGGCGGTATTTGAACTCTCTGCTCTATCTTGAGCACGCAGACCGCCTTCGCCGGAAGCTCACCATGAGTTTTTCATTTTTTGTATTTCTCTTCCTTTTTATTATTGTCTTGCAGGATTCTCAAGTTTTAAAGGTCTGGACTTTTTAGACGGAGCGGGCAGGTGTTTCTTCTGTTTTTATTTCTCTTTTGTCTATACACGGGTGGCGTTCTTGTTCTTAGTCTGCCATTATTTTATGTTGCGAGCTAGCGGGCGTTCCATGTGAAAAGCCATCTCTTCATTTCATCTTGCTGAATATATTTTTGTACTTATGACACCTGAACTGGCCTGTCCTGCCGTTGTCCCGTCTAACCATCCCCGTATTTCAACTTGCACACATCCATCCCTGCGAAGCCCTGGCCCGCCCTTTAAACTTGATATAAACAACTTTCTTTCAATGTCTATTGCCACTTACTATTTGCTTGCTGCCCACCCTGCCTCTCTGCCTTCAATAACGAATCGAAGTCCTGATGCTTATCTGTATTCCAGCCCCCACGGCCTGCAGGTCCGGTGCCTGGAGCTCCAGCAGCAGAGTCCTGGGCTGCCTGCTCGCGGAGTCTGTCCCATGCCGAGCCCTGGCTCTGGCCGTTGGCTCGGCCGTCCTGGCCCTGAGCCTGAGCCCAACTCTGGTGCTCGTATTGCTGGCGCTGCTCGCGCTCCTCGCGCTCTTGCTGTTCTTGTCGGCGGATGCGTGCTGGCACAGGAGAGGCGTCCTGGTCGTCATCGCCATCAAGGGCAAACGGGTCGTCGTCATCAGCATCCTGGGGGGTTTGTTGGTTCAGCTGTGACGTCGGCATCACGCCACTACGGCGCTGAGCCCAAACCGACTCAGGTGAGTTAACAGGCAATGCTTCTTTCCGTTGTGCCTGGCCGACGCGCTGACGCCACTCTTCCTCGGCCTTTTCAGCCTGATGACGGCGTTTCTCGGTGGCCTCGCGCTGGGCAGGGGTCATGCTCTTTTCAGCCTCCTCATAGAAACGGTTACGGCGGATTTCTCGTGCGCGAATGACCCACGGGTCGTCCTGGCGGCGGAACTGGATGGGCTCGACATTGCGCTCCTTCTGCAGCATCAACAAGATCTCCTGATTCTGGGGGTCAAGAATGCTCTCGCGCAGGAAGTCACGTAACCGTGGGTCTATTGCTTTGTGTGTCAGTGCTGCTCGTGTTGAGAGGACACCCAGGAATGAGCCGAGAGTCACACTGGTTCCGATATAGTATGTCGCGAAACGCGCTACGTGCCAGGCGCGCTG
Organism: Ceratocystis huliohia; assembly: GCA_038382965.1. Lineage (NCBI taxonomy): Eukaryota > Fungi > Ascomycota > Sordariomycetes > Microascales > Ceratocystidaceae > Ceratocystis > Ceratocystis huliohia. The sequence goes on from JAXCEX010000274.1 coordinate 19,572, forward strand.
TGCACGCCGGCCACGCAACCATGGTAGACCGGCACTAGGAAACGTGTTGAACATGGACATATCGGGAGCACGCCAAAGCGGAAAGCGCATGGCCTTGCGGCCCCACAGTGTCAGCCCGAGGGCGGCACTAATTACTATAGCATGGTCGGTGATTTGTGAATCGCCTTCCTGTGAAGCGTATTGCGCGAGAGCAGCAAGCTCGCTGTCCGTCAGCGTGCGGTCGGTCAGAGCATCCTGCGAGCGTTGTACCGAGTAACGCACGGCGTTAAGCTTGCGTTCTGTATCAAACCCGATAAGCCGTGCGAGAAACGGGGGCGCAGCAGCATCGCCTAGAGCTTGACGTATACGGTCAACAGTAATGGTAGTGTTTTCGGGGGGCGCGGGGAGTTCGGCCCAATGAGTGAAGTCCGGCATGAGCGGCGAGAAGGATGGGGTGTTGGACGTGAGGGGAAAAGAGCAGAGGGTGATGTTGATTCTTCTGTGTCAGTGGGTTCACAACTAGAACGCAAATGCTTAGGAAGAAGGATTTGGTTTCTAAGAGCAGGCAGGCACTTGTTAATGATTGAAGCTGAGTCAACAATGCCGAAGCTGGGTCTTTCAGAGTCTCCATGGAGTTAAGCTTGCCCTTCGTCTAGGTAAAGCTACAGCGCAAATGTGGAGTGCTTCTCTCACGCCACAATGCTGGTCAACGTCATGGTGCCACACATTGACTGCAAAAGTGTGGCTGAAAGCCGCATCCGGCTTTTTAATTAGCACGGTACAACTCTAACGCAGGAACAGGCACAGGCCAGCAACAACGCGTTAAAGCTAGACAAGGGCGCCAGGAGCGTGCAAAGTGGTTTTTCATGTCATAGTTGCTGTTTCTAGAACGTTGTTGCTTGGCAGCTATGTTAGTAGAGTAATTGACGAAAAAAAGGCATTATCGAGTCTTTTATTGGTTTTTTTTCTTCTACAGCCTTGTCAACATCATCGTCATTCACATTTCTTTGCCCTTTCACGTTCCTGCGAGTTAGATCTTGATAAAGAGCCCTAAGCTCAGCCTCATTTCCATCGTTCCCTTGTTTACGATCCCTTTATATATGTAATCTAAATCTACTTACTACACTCTGCGTCTTACATCTCTTGTTGATGCCGTCTCTATTATTACAAGGCTCGCTGCTCTCTTTCCACAGCGAGTGACCCCATAATGCCGTCTCACATGCGGCGGTCGGCATCTGACGGTGTACATCTTCGAGTGGGTTTGCCGCTTGTCTTCACAGTTGTCAACTTGTTGACCCTTCCACTAACTAATCGTTGATCTAGGGTCGCCCGTGGCAACGCAGCCGTAGTACACCGATTCCACAGCACGGGGCTTCTGCCTCTTCGGTGACCATCTCTGACGTCACACGTAGCAAGCTCGAGCAGCTCAGTTATGCACCACAGAAAGGCGACTCTTCCACACGCGATCCACTAAACGTTTCTACTCCTCCCTCCAAAAACTGCCGGGCTGGAGCGGATCCTGATGCCGATTCCAACAGCGGCTCACAAGAACCTACATTGCCAGAAAACCACAGCCATGAAACCCCAGCCAAATGGAATAACCAGCGCCGCCATTTAGTCGACATTGAGGAGGAGCCGTCACCCAATGACCGGCTATCGTGGAATACGGATCTCGCTTTCATAGAGCGTAGTGCAACTAAAGACACGCCCATGCGTAACCGCAAGCGTGCAGCTAGCTCTTCACCCACACAGTCGCCATACATTAACAAGCGTGACGGTGAGTCATCGACTTTTCGTCGTCTCGCTGCAGCATCCAAGACCCGTGCCGATCCAACTCTTGAGCTCTGGGATAGCTATGCATTGCACACCGAGGAGGAAACCAGCGGCGGCTGCACCATTTCTGAGCCTATGGCACAGCTGCTTGCCTCGTCATCGCCGCAGCCAAATAGGGGCATTGCTAGCTTGACTCGCTCACGTGGGTCGTCCGCGTCACCCGGCCCGAATCTTGGTGCTGGTGGTAGTCGGCTCACGCCTGGAGAACATAGTCTACGGAGATCGGTTGCTATGGCTACAGGAAGTAAGCGGAGGCGCGTAGCGGAGAAGAATGCACGCGCAAGCCTGCTTAAAAAGGACGACAGCCGTGATGATACAGACGGCGATTCGTTGGTTGACGTCTTTTTGAGTAACGCATGTAATCCTGCTATGCTTAAAGGTCCTACAGAGGCGGCGGCTTCTATAGCCCCAGTGAATCCGCTGTTGAAACAGAGCCGCGATGTGCTTAGTCGTAGTATGAGTGAGAGCGCAGCAACTAGTCTCTTGAAGACAGCGACAGTAGCAACAGAGCCGGCATTGGAGTTGAGGGCTGCTAAGCCCCCGAAATTGTTGGCTACTGTCTCAATGCCTGCGGTGCCACTACCGGTCGAGTTTGACGATCTTGATGCAGATATGTTTGACGACGACTTGGACGACGAGACGTTGCTAAGCCTAACAGAAGACACAGGGACAGTTGTGGGGGTGTCAGTGTCTGATCCAACACCACAGCCACAGCCACAGCCAGTCCAGAAACAAACACCGCAAACCGCAGCCTCAGGGCAACCGGAAGACTCGAGCGATGAATATGGGGCTGACGATTTCGACGACGCTGAACTCAATATGCTGTATGAGAGCACACAAGCACCAGCTCCAGAATCAGCCCCTGCACTGAATGGCCAGCCACCGGCGGACACTTTGGTGAAAAATAATGATGATTATGATGACGATGACAATGACTTTGATGGTCTTGACGATCTTTCCGGGATTGATCTTGATGCAGAATTTGCGACCGCTTCGCAAGCAGCTCCGTCTTATCAGTCTACTTCTGTACGTACCAACAACTATCACAACTACAGCGGCAGCCACGGCGGCAATAACAACAACAGCCGATCATAGCCCGCTTTCTAATTCTTCTTGACATTTTTTGGGGAACAAACGATCTATGTTGTCATTGTCGTGGCAGTCCTGCTTTCCGTTGTCTATCAGTCCAACCATTCTTTGTGTGCAGTACGTTAATGATGACTCTTATGGGCTTCTCCTGTCTTTGCGACGTTTTAAACAGACGCCCTCTCAAGTCAAAACAAAATCGCGTGTTGTGCGCAGAATGAAGATTGTGGGTGTTGAAGAGGGTGAGTATGAGATGCAAATGCAAAAAGTATGTCTACCTGGTCCTAAGCGGACTCCCCTCACTATGCTCCATGTTACTGACCGACTTACTTCTTTAGATTGTTACTCTCCAGCCCGAAGACTCTAACCCCACTGTTACTGTTTTTCTCCGTGACCTGTGGGCCGAACCTGATCTCGAGATCGGGCCTTGGGCCTATGTCACTGGATCTTTCTCAGCTGATGGCGCTTGCATCGTTGACATGGATCAGAATTATTTTATTCTTGAACCTGATCATCTTGTATCCATCACTACACTGGCCGATGCATTTAGCTGTGTGCGCAAGGCTGTCTTACAGGACCGTGTACGGGCTACTGGCGCCCCAAGCAAGCCGCTCGTCTATGGTACTATTCTACACGAAATCTTTCAGGCGGCACTGTTCAAAATGGACTTTTCACCGGCCTTTCTAGGAAAAGTTATCACCGAAACGCTGGACGAACATATGGAAGATTTATTTTCGATTAAGCTCGATCCACGGGCAGCATGTGAAGAAATTCAGGGGAAAATGGCAGCAATGCGGACATGGGCTGAGAGGTTTATATCACCAGTACCTAAGGCTTCTGCAAAAGTCCCTGGTATACATGGGAAAAACCCGGCAACCATGTGCATCTCTAAACTGCTAGACGTTGAAGAACACGTGTGGTCGCCCATGTATGGCCTTAAAGGCAACATTGATGCCACCGTCCAAGTTACCATTGATGACAAGAACGGCACACGGACTCTCACAGTGCCGTTTGAGGTCAAAACAGGCAAAAATGAAAGCATTAGTCACCGCGCCCAAACCACAATGTATACGATGTTGCTAAGTGATCGTTATGACATTGAAATCCTAACTGGCATCTTATATTACACTGAGACCGGTAATACGAAGATAATCCCAGCTATCCGAAACGAGCTAGTCCATATGATTATGAAGCGCAATGAGCTGTCCGAGTCCCTACGTAGACGGACACTGCCCCCGATGGCGACCAGTAAGAACACATGCCGCGGCTGCTTTGCTAAGACAGAATGCTCTATTTTCCATCGGTTGTCAGAGGGCGGTACGGCCGAGACGAGCAATTTCCCAGACGAATTCAACAAAATTGCTGGCAAGCTGACTGCGACGCATCAGGAGTTTTTTCGCAAGTGGGATGACTTATTGACATACGAGGAGAAGCATGGTGAGCATGCTAAGCGTGAGATATGGGCCATGACAAGTCTAGAGCGACAGGCAGTTAACCGCGGGGTTTCCGACTGCGTCATTGAAGACATGCACGAGTCGTCAGAGAGGTCGTTTGCTAAGTTTAGCTACACATTTGTGCGACATAACCCACGGTCAGGCCCGGCTTTCACCGAGTTGGCCTTCAACATCTACGACCCCGTGGTGGTATCTGATGAAGAAGGTCACTTTGCCCTGGCTATTGGCTTTGTCGAGGATATCCGCAAGGATGCTATCCGACTCAAGGTGGACAGGCGCTTGCACAACCAGCGTATCCGGCAGGCTGGGTTTGATGCAGTGAATAACCAAGTGTTTGCGGGAATCAACGAGGTGATTCCGGAGGGGATCAAGATGCATGATTTAAAGCAGGACCGAGAGCATGTTCAATCACAGTCTCAGCACCATCACCCTGTCCGCTACCGTCTTGACAAAGATGAGTTCGGCAACGGAATGGCACGTGTTCGCCACAATCTTGTAGCTATCATGGACGACTTGCTTTATGGATCCATCAAAATTCGCGAGCTAATTGTCGATCTCAAGCCACCAACATTCAGGGCCGAGCCTACACAGTATCATGTGGCCAACATGGACGCACTCAATATCGACCAACGTGCTGCCATTGAAAAGGTCATGAGTGCCCAAGATTATGCTCTTGTGCTCGGTATGCCTGGCACCGGCAAGACCACCACTATTGCCCACATAATCCGTGCGCTTGTAGCCCAAAAAAAGACGGTGCTTTTAACGTCTTACACGCACTCTGCTGTCGATAACATTCTCATGAAGCTCAAAGATGACAACATTCCTGTGTTCCGGATTGGCAGCAAGAGCAAGGTGCACAGCCGGGTAGCCGAATTTGCCAGTCTAGATTGCGACAAACAGTCAGACTTTGCTGCCATTGAGCGCGTCTGGCTGCACTCGCCGATTGTAGCTACAACATGTCTTGGAATTGGCCATGCTGTGTTTGCTGAGCGCATCTTTGACTATTGCATTGTCGACGAAGCCTCACAGATTACATTGCCTGTATGTCTGGGCCCTATCCGGATGGCTCGCATCTTTGTTCTGGTTGGTGATCATTACCAGCTTCCGCCTGTTGTACAGAACGAGCAAGCACGTGCTGGAGGGCTTGACGTGAGCTTGTTTAAACTGCTATCTGATAACCACCCGGCATCAGTGGTAAATCTAGAACACCAGTATCGTATGTGTGAGGATATCATGACCTTGAGCAACGAGCTGATTTACAAAGGCCAACTCAAATGCGGTACGGAGGCCCTAAAGACACTGAAACTCCAGATTGATGGCATGGAGGCATTGGAACAGCACCACTACAACCATTCATCACCCACAGCTGCTTCAGACACAACTTCGGCCCATCTTACTGCGTGTCCTGGGTTGTCCGATCCCACTTGTTGGTTACGCCATGTAGTCGACCCAGAAAACCGCGCTATTTTCCTTAACACTGACGCACTCGGGCCCGGCAGTTGTGAATCAAAGTCGGGCAATCGCATTGTCAACGAGGGTGAAGTTTGTATAGTTGTGCAAATCGTGGAGGCGCTGTTATCAGTTGGCGTCCATGAAGACGACATTGGAGTGATGACACATTACCGCTCGCAGTTATCTTTACTTGGCAAGGGCCTAGGCCACCGCACGGCTATCGAAATGTACACGGCCGATCGCTTCCAAGGCCGAGACAAGGAAGTAGTTGTGCTGTCGCTTGTACGCAGCAATGATCAGCACAACATTGGCGACCTTTTGCGCGACTGGCGCCGGATCAATGTGGCCATCACACGTTCCAAGACTAAGTTGGTCGTAATCGGTAGCAAGGCTACGATCATTGGCGCCGGCGCCGATGAAATGGTACACCAATTCGTTCGACTCATGGATACACGTGGTTGGACATACGATTTGCCTCCAGCTGCATTGACCGATCATGCCTTCACTGCAGCAGCTACCCAATTTGACGCCTCCATGTTTTCGCCGCGTCGGACATCACCCTCACAGCGCAAAACAGTTCTAGTTTGCAAGCAGCAAAAGAATCAGAACCTGCTCAAGGCTTTACAGGCTGATCGTCCATCACGCGACCCAAGGAACCACTCAGTATTGGAGTTTTTCGGCAAGGAGAATAGCCCAGTCACCAATGGGAATGTGTCGGCCCAGTCCGCACCTGTATCTGGCGCTGAAACAGGCCCTAAGAAGATTGTGGGTTTAAATGGGAAGGCCCGCATGAAGAGCTGCCCGGTCACTCGAGATATTCTCAACGAGTTTTCTAACGGGGCATTTTCAAACCTTTAAGAGCCTAGGTTGAAGCAGGGATTATGCAGCGTATAAGCGGCTTGAGTAAGCCTAAGCTAGGGAAATAGGATGGATCAGGATCGGTGTCTGAATAGTCAAGCATCAAATGCGATATAACAAATAACAGGTTATGAAGCGTAACAATCCATCAAGCCGATAAACCCTAAATAGTGACGTATAAACCCTAGTTCGTTTTGGCAAGAGTCTGATATTCAGCCGTAAATTAGCCGACCGAACAATCTGCGGAGCGGAGGCATTTTGCTTCCTTCCCTTAGTTTTCGCTCACTCTTGAATAGTGATAAAGCCAATTTCAACCAGTTCCGTAAGGCTTGGGGTTTTTTCGGTTTATTTTATTCTATTCTCCTTCGTTGACTCTTCGCGATTTTTCATCTCCGTGTCCCTCGAATTCGCCCAAGGCCTTTTTCGCCCATTACTTTCCGATATTGGTCTCACCTTCCGATCAAAGCAACACCTCCCTTCGAGTTTTTCCTTAATACCAGCCAGTACAACATAGAACAAAGAAGTTACTGTTCAAAACAACAATCTCTCCCATCAAATACCTTGATACTTCGTCATGTCATTCAGAATTCCCCGTTTCCGCACCGCCCTCAGCTGTCTCCGGCCGACCGGTGGATCTGCTGTCGGCCTTAGCCGGACCGCTTCTTCCCCTGTGGCTGTCCGTGGCTTTGCTACCTCGGTTGCTCGGCTGGGCGGTGGCGGCAACGGCAACAACTTTGACCCGCCGACTGGATGGCTGTGGGGTGTGAAGCCGGGCGAGAAGGCTGAGAAGGAGGGCTGGGAAGGCCCGGTGTACTACGTGTTTTTGCCGTCGTTTGTGGTGCTTGCTATTGCGTTGGCGTTCAAGCCGGATACTTCGTGAGTTTTCTTTGGTTGAGATGGGACGACGAGAGACAAAGAGACTGTTGCTAACTTTTGTTTCCTTGCTCTCTTTTAGACTCGATACGTGGGCCCTTGAAGAAGCCCGGAGGAGATTAGAGAAGGAGGGCATTCTACCTGACCCTTTCCCTGAGAAGAAGAACTAGATGCGACGGGCGGCCGGATGACCGGATGACTGGAAGCCGAGAGTTGAAGTAGCTGGTCTCTTTACGCTGGAGGAGTCAGCGGACTTTGTGTCTTGGTCGCTGTGGCTCCTGGGCTCACTGTATAATGCCATGTTCTGGATTACTCTGTACTTGTCCTTGAGCTGCTGCCCCATAGCCTTCCCGCCTAGACTCGCTCAGCTTAGCCTAGAGTGCTTTGTTTTCCCTTTGTCTTGTTCATTTTTTCCCCCATCATTTTTTTCGTTTTCTTTTTCACACCAACATCAACAACCAGCCAACAAAACAGTTTACGCCTCATATCCATGGACCGCCGCCGCCAATCTCTGTGCTGCTTGATCGCATAGCTCTTCAGCTGTATAGCTGTCTAGCTGCCTAGCACAGACCACCATCAAGAATGGACGGTCTAGGCAGAGATGGGAGATGAGAGAGTCCGCTCCAGCCGGATAAGACAGATAGATAGAACGAGAGGAGAGGGGGAGAAAAAGGGGAGGGAACAGAAGACTAGGACTCGGCAGAGGTAGATATGGAGAAGACCCCTTGTCCTCTCTTTCCCCTTTCCCCCTAAAGTTACGATGTGTTTATATTCGTTATTTTTTTTATTGTCATTTTGCCTCACTTTCTCACTGTGTTATGCCCGTCGTATCAACAAACGTGGTTTTCCCAATTCTCTTGATTTTCTTTGCGGGTTGCTCTAAACCATGCTTTCTGTTGCCTTGCCGCTAGCTGTTGTGCCAAGATTCAATACTCTACATGGAAGGGAAAAGAAAAAAAGCTCCTCTGCTTATTGCCTTAGTTTGTTTTCCAGTTATTTGGCCACGTATGACCACTTGTGGTTCTCCTCGCCTGTCTGGATACCCTCGATCCAGTCCTTCATGCGGCGGGCAATCGGGCCCGACTCCTCCTCGGCCTTGAGTCCGCACTGGATCATCTGGCCCTTCCATGAAATGTTGCGCACGGGACTGACGATTGCTGCCGTGCCACTGCCGAAGGCCTCTAGTAACCGGCCTTCCTTGTCAGCTTCATAAAGCTCCTTAATAGAGAACTTACGTTCGACAACCTTCCAGCCCTCAGGCACCAGCCGCTCGCGGGCTAGTGTCAGAACCGAGTCACGCGTCACACCCTCCAGAATAGTGCCGTCTAGCGGGGCGGTTAGAAGCTCATTGACACCCGTCTGCTTGTTTTTGATGGCAGCGAAGAAATTCATAGTGCCGACCTCAGTCACGTACTCCTCGTCGCCAAACAGCCACAGGTTCTGCTGGAAGCCACGGCTAGCAGCCTGTATTTGTGGGACAATGCATGGTGCGTAGTTGGCGCCTAGCTTCTTATCACCTACACCACCGGGCCATGCGCGCACTGCGTAGTCGGTGGCCTCAAGAGAGACAGCCTTGAAGCCTGTGGGGTAGTATGGGCCCACAGGCGAGGCAATGACAAACATCATGGCCGAGCCGGGCGCGCCAACACCCAACGTCTTTTGCGTTCCAATCATGGTCGGCCGGAGGTACAATGAATAGCCCTTTTGCTCGGGGATGAAGCGCGACTCAACCTCAACAAACTTGGAAATGAGCTCGATACCTGTCTGGGGGTCGAATGTCGGAAGGGCGATGCGTGCCGTTGACTTGTTGAAGCGCTCCATGTTCTTGTCGGGCCGGAACAGACGCACAGTTCCTTCGGCATCCTTGTAGGCCTTCATACCCTCGAAGCACTCAAAGGCGTAGTGAAAGACGCAGGTGGCTGGGTCGAGCGAGAGGTTCTGGTACGGCTGGATCTTGGGCGTGCCCCAGCCGGCCTCCTTGGTCCATTCAACGACAAGCATGTGATCTGTGGGCGGGGGGAGGAGGTGAGGGAAGAGAGAGGCATGTTAGGAATAGTGGTCTTCTAAACCGAGCGTGGCGGCGGCTACACACCAGTAAAGGTCCGGCCAAAGACAAGGTCCTTGGGGTCCTTGAGCGCTGACGGCTTGGTCGTCTTTTCAATTGTTAACTTAGACGCGTCCAGCGGAGCGCCGGCATGTGCTGAGCTGTACATGCGCTTCCATTGCCACTGCTTAGCGAGGGCCGGAGCAAGGCGGGATCCAGATAGTCTGCTGGAGGGAGCGGCGGTGGTTGAGACCGCACGAGATAAAGACGCAAGGCTAGAGACAGTGCGCCGCATTTTATTATGTATATATGGCGAAGGGGAGGAAGTTCCGGCGGTAGTGAGGCAGCAATGGGACAAGACAAGAACAAGAAAGGACGAAGCTTGCGAGTCAAATTAATAGGAGGAAACAAAGTGACGAGAAAAAAAAGATAAAGGCTTTAGTGACTAATGGAGAGGAACAAGACTCTTCCTACGCCCAGACCGACCAGAGCACAAGACTAGAAAGTAAAAGTGGAGTAAACACAGCTTTCTTGCCTATATGAAGATTATAATGCAACAAAAGAAAAAAAAAGGCCGCAGCAAATCAGCTGACGATGATATGATGTGATTTCTGTATGTATAATGTAGCGATAGCAGGCGAAAGCTTGCGAAGAAATAATGTATTATGTCTTGAAATCATGTCAGACATGTTGTATCGAGGGTATGAGGAGAAAAAGAGAGAGCAGTATCACCGATGTCGGCTGGCTGAGTCTGCGGCATTTGGTACAGCACGATTAGCAGATGAAAACAGCAAAAAGATACGTCGTTGTGGACTTGCGTAATCTGGGAATCGAACCCAGGGCTAATCGAAATCATTGCTTTGGATGGCAACGATTAATGTTACCACTACACCAATTACGCTGTGACGATGATGATGATGATGATGATGATGATATATTTATCCTCTACCTAAACTATCTGCGCTTGAAATGCACCATGGGTCTAAGGGATCTCTATGATGTTGAACCAGATCAAGAAACTGTAGGCTTTT
>JAXCEX010000275.1:0-30047 GCA_038382965.1 Ceratocystis huliohia
AGGAAGAGTTGAGGGGTAGTGGGAGGGTGAGATATTGGTAGCTTAGATAGATATGTAGAAAATAAAGGCGAAAAGGCCAAGGCCGGTGGTTGTTTGCTGTTCTGTTCTGCCCGTGTTTGTCGTCGAGAGGACGATGTCAGAGTGTGTGGTGTTTTGTCGCGTCCGGGGCTTTTATCCAAGACTGAAGACGCGCTTGGCGTGATAGCGAATTTGGATGTAGACTGGCCCTTAAAAGGTTGAACTCCCTTTTGGCTGGTTGCTGTGAGGCTGGACAGTGGTTGCGATAAGGTGTAGGAAAGCCGGCCCTTGCTGGTCTGGATTAGATTTTTTTTTCCAGGCGGTGAGTGCCTGTGGGGTGGGTCTGACGCTGTTGGGAGTGCACCTAGAATAAAGGATAAGAGTTTGGCTATAGTCTACCAATTAACAGTCATAAATAAAGCAGTCCCGCCTTTTTTCCAAGCTGCTCTCCCTGCCTAGCAATAATTTAGCTGTGTCTTGGTGGAAAATGACAGCCGTGTTTCTATAAGAGAGAGGGCTACACTTCAGTAGAAAAAGCAAGGGAAAAATAATTCTGCCGTGTTTATATCTACACCGCCCTTAAATGATAATTCTATGTTTGCTAGAAACCTCCTAGCTTTGGTAGGTACTGTATATTGGCTTTATCTTCATTACTTTTGTGCTGCTAAAAAGGACAGCCAAGGCGTTGCTTGCTCTAACCAAAGATGCGCTACTGAAGCTGTCGTTGAATATAGTTGTTACATAAATTTATTTCGACAGAAAACACCCATCATCATGTCCACCCCTAGCAAGAAACGCAAAGTTGCTGCTAGCAGCCAGCAAGCTACTACGTCAGCTTGTATGTCGACCTCCTTCTTTCATGAGCCGACTTCTTGGTATAATTGCTGACTGTTGGCTCTGAAATAGTCAGTGCTCTTGCTGCTAGACGTCAGCAATCAACCGCTTCTCCAGCAATCTCAGCTGCTGCAATGTTGAGAAGCCGCCGGGAGCAGCAAAGCCAGGCACAAGCTGAAGTTGATGACCTACCGAGGAGCCCAGGAAAGAAGACTGGTCGGACGACGGCCCAGCCTGACAACGGGCCTGACGTAGCCACTAACATCAAAGAGAAGAAGCCAGCAAGGCGAGGGCGCCGCAGTGATGGCACTACAGATGACATGTCTGTTTCAAAGTCACTCAAGGCTGCCAACGACAAGGAAGAAACAAGTGCAAATGTGTAGGCAGCGACCAACAACATGAATCAGGCTGATGTAGTTGTACTGACAGGAATTTAGGCATGAACACATCTCAGTTTTAGGACTTTCCCCGGCAAGGCAATCTGGACCGTTATTACAAATGAGCAGCTTGGTTCAGACTCCCGAGAACTGGTCTATAAAATCAGGCGTCGTATCGTTAAACCTTGAGAATGATGAGGTATGGGTGGCTGAGCAAGACAGCATGGCGGCAGGGATTGCTAGGACACTAACATTGCAATAGAGGCTTGTCATCGTCGGCAGCTACGGCATTAAGATTCATCGTGGTGAAGTCACTATTGCGGGGGCTACCCTTCAGTCTAGCGATATGACGTACTGGATATGTGCTCCACTCTGCCATGCAGTGCCAGTTTTGCGCTGTTATAAGGGCGTTAGAATTGACCTGTACCCGGATCCAGTCTTTCGGAATATGAGACAGCTGGAAAGCTTGTCTCATTTATTTAGAGAAATATGGCCTAGTAACATGAGCCAATCGTTTAGAGTTGTGAGTCTTCGCCAGTGTTCTTGGTTCAAGGCTCAACCGTCAGTAGACTAACACATTTCAGCTCTTTGCACCTGAGGATGTCCCAAAACGAACTACCGTGCAGCTCCTGACGTCTCCCCCCGAATGGAATAAGAAGTTGGCTGAGATTGCGAGCTCTGACATTGCCAAGAATCCCATTTATTTTATCTGCGGGCCGAAGGGAGCTGGCAAATCAACCTTTACCCGGCTTCTTGGCAATAAGTTGATATCAACACAACTGCACGGGTTCTATACCTCGCGTCGCAAGACAACAATCCGTGGAGTCAACATCGTGGACATTGATCCTGGCCAGGCTGAATACACACCTCCGGGGCTGCTTTCGTTGATACACACCAAGAACCTTAATACAGCGCCTCCCTTTGGCCACCCGTGGACAGATGCTGCCATGGCCACTGAACTGGTCCACAGCCATGCCTTTGGGGCCCTGACCCCTGGAGCAGATCCAGACCTGTACCTTAGCCTGGCAATTGACCTGTGCAGCAGGGCTAAGGGCGCACCTACATTGATCAATACGCCTGGATGGACGCTTGGCACCGGTCTTGATCTTTTGATGAGTCTCATCTCTAGAGTCCACCCAACAGAGATTATCTATATGTCCGAAGGCGGCCCGGCCGAAACAATTGAAGGCCTCAGGTCTGTAAGTAGGAAAAACTTTTACACACTGCCATCTCAGTCATCAGATCCCGCCCCCCGCACCTCGGCCCAGCTACGAGCGATGCAGACAATGTCGTACTTCCATTGGCGACCTAGCTCAACAGACAACATGCGTCCTATCTGGGTTCCAGAGCCGCTATCGGAAGTGACGCCTTTGGTAGCCAAGTACAGGGGCCAGAAACGTGGTATAATGGGAATTCTCTCATATGGCGCACAAACGCCGCCGTTTCTCCTGGCTGAGTCATTGAATGGCATGATGGTAGCAGTCGTTCGAATCCAGGATCCCAAGGCCTTTGCAGCGTTTCAGACAGCTAGAACACCAGCCGATGCGGGAGAAATGGAGGTGGACGAGCCTGGGCTAGTACCAACGGACGCAAAGTATGATGAGGTCGTTATTTCCTCCTCGCCCGAAGGGCTGCCCATTATCGCAAATCCGGACAACGTTTCGCTCGACTCGCAGTACTCTTGCACCATTGGCTTAGCACTGGTTAGGGGCATAGATACTACTTCAGCGACACTCCAACTATTAACGCCTATTCCTCTGGATACCATTCGTAATCTACGGGAAAACGGCCAGAGACTGGTTCTTCTCCATGGCCAATTCGATGCACCCACTTGGGCATATACAGAGGACATGTATCGTAGATCCCTTGCCTTCAACAGGGTGTCAGTCGATGGAGAGAAGATGCAAGACTCTGTTAATGTGGAGTATGGCTCAGATAATGAGTCGGAAGCTAGTGCCATTACTGTAACTAGCGACGATGAAAAGGGACGAGCCGCGGATAGTGCTACAGCAGAGGCTATTCCCTGGGTGCAGGTTATACATGGCGATCAACGGCGGCCACAAGGATCACGGGCGTGGAGGGTGCGGCGAGACCTTGGCCGTGGAAATGGGGGCGACTGATGCTAGAATAAGGGAACACAAGGGGCAGGTCTCTGCTGAGCTTCGATATCGTCTAGATGGACGATTTGGAGCCAGAGCCACTCGCTACTCCACAGGACAGCCAATGGGAAACTTCAAGTTCTAGCTCCCTGTCAAACAGATGCCCACGCGTACGTCCCCTGCTGTATCAGTCACATTCATCCTCCAAAAATCTGTAGCTGTATGCATTGGGTACAAATCTTGCATGCGCAGCAAATCATTGCTCGCCTCGAGAATGCAGCTTTGCAGCCTAAAGTGGGGGTACTGTTGAATGTATGGGCGAAATGAAAGCGAGGGATGGGTGAAGTGTTCGGCCAACGTTGGCGCCGTGACGTCACTATGGTGATGATTCTAAGCTACAAGTGCGAAGATGCCAGAAGGTTTCAGAGAGATTGGCAATGCTTTGAAAGACGATGGCCAGGTATCAATCAGGGTAGAGGCAGAAGACAAGACCGCTTTGCGAGAATAACCATAGACCTGTAAACAACAAACCATTACAAGTATACAACCCAGCTGCCCCGCAGCCCCAGCCCCACAGCCCCCCAAGGCCCCTGTTATTAGTTGTAATTAGACTCTACAATGCGCTATAATTGAAGCTTGTGACATTGAAACATCATGCAGCCCAAGGTAGTTCACCGTTGACCAGCAACCTGCAAATAAGGAGCCCTGTAATAAGTAAAAGGAAACCTCTGAGAATTTGCCGCTGACCTGTGGACCTTGGCTGCAGGTAAAGAAAAAAAAAGTTGTGAAAAGTAAATAGAGGGGTGGTGTAATGCAGGACAGAGGGTGGAGCAAGATGAGGCGAGGGAGGCAGAAAAAACTGACCGAAAGTTGGCAGAACTTCGGTAGAATATTTACGGTGAGCTAAAAGGCGGTGATGGGGCCTAGCCTTAATAGCACTAACTTTTACCATAATAATGACTTTAGCGTCCAGTATTATGTATGCAGAATAACATGCTAGTATGCATTACTTTAACTTCCAGATACACAGCCTACAGCAACCGCCGCCCTTAACCCAAGAAAGACATGCAGACATTCTCTAACCCAGCCGCTGGCCAGGCCTAGAGCGCCTTTGTATCACCTGGTCAGGCCAAGAATAGCACTCTGTATGGCCGAGAGACGCCCAAAGACCAAACAGCAGTAGCCCTAGCGATGCGCTCTGAATGCATGCATCCGTACAGGAGGACAGGATTTTGTGCTGGCTTAGAGCAGATGTGCGTTCTGTCTGAGAAAGGAGCTGTAAGAAAAGTATCACCATGCTACCCGAAGCCCAATGGGCCGCCCGAGCCCAATAACCAGCCCTGGGCTCCTTTTTCTTTTTCCAGCATAGAAGCACTCCGTCTCAGGTTTATGCAGTGTAAGTTTTCTTCTCCTTTCCTTTCTGGCCTTCTTCCGCTCTAGTCCAAGCGCTGGCAGTTAAAGTCTTTGCAGTGCACTTGTTAGGCATATGACAGGGCTGCCTTGCCCGTTGCTAGGGACGACTTGAAGCTAGCAAACCCAGGGGCCTCTACGTCGGAATATCTATCGTTTAGAATTCTGTGCTGTCCCGTCGCTTCTGCAGCTGCCAGACGAATCTGTCGTATTTGGTATCGAGAGCATTTGTACTGGCTGCAAGTCATTTGCGTAGAAGCCTGCTTGCTTGGATATCTGCCTCTACTCTCTCCCGTATAGCCACATGTACTGTACATGTAGTCTGCAGCTCCTAAAATAAAAGGGCTCACTACCCTTTGGCCGCATTTCCTTCTAGCCCACCATCTCACTGTCCAACTCCCTCCCTCGGGCTTGTCTAATTAGCTGCCGGAAGCCACATCGACAACACATCATTGTTACCCTGCAACTACAACACTTGCCCTAATCCTCGTTGCCCCATCCTATCCTACTCTACTGCAGCGTTCCCTGCTCCGTTGTTCCTTTGGTTCTGCATAAACAAACCTGCCCAAGCCGACCACCAGGCCGAGTCGTGCATCTTTTTTATAAAGCCCGAGCTTCGACCTGCATTGAATTGGCACTGCTCTTGTTCCTGCTTTTGTTCTATTCAGGCCTTGTCAGTCTTCTAGTTTTCTGCTTCCTTTGGGTCTTCTTTTTTATCTTTTTCTCTTATTTTCTTACACACCGCTTCTTCAGGACCCGGGGTACCAACATTTTCTTCCCGCTTAACGCCCCAGATCGACTCCTTTTTCTCTTTTCTATATCAGGCCTGACCAGCCTTCTAGTCCCAACTCATCACTCGCCTGTCTGCCGTTGATTGGACTTTGTTTACTTTTCTTTTTCATCACTCTTACTTAGCAGGCATATTGTATCTTTGCTGGCCTTTCGATTCTTTCCTCCAGACTTGTCTCTCCTCTTTGTCTACTTTATTGACTTACTGCTAAAGGGATACATTGTCCTCTGTGTTAGCACCTTATCTGTACTATAATCCTGTTTTTTTGTTTAGCTTCATTGTCCTACAATGCCAGTCGACGATTTGCCAGTTGCTCTTAGACGGCAACGTCGCAAGTCGACAAGAACCCCTCAGCCACAATCCGGAGATTCAGCGCCACAGTCACCGCGCCACAGCAACCGTGTTAGACGCCCAACTAGCAAAGTTCAAGAAGCGACCGCTGCGGTAGCCGCTGCAAACACCACAATCTCAACTTTCAAGCCACTGACTCCTACAAAATCTAACACCAAGAAGAAATCTACTGCCCGGCGGCGGCGCAGTGAGCCTATTCTATCCCGACCCCGAACTCACAACAATGCCAAACGGACAGCGCCCACCTCTGGCTCCGGCCGGGCTTCGATTACGCCTGGTGCGAGTCAAAAGTCTCCAGAGCCCCCCAGTGGTACTATGACCTTCCAGCCACTTCGAGCAGTCCTAGAAGGCCGTGTCCTACGGCGTATCAAGCGGTCTGGTCTCAGCGAAGAAATGAACACCATTGAGGCAGAGAACCGCCGACGTAAGCGTCTGCTGCGAGAACAGCTCAAGGATCTCAAGAACCAGCTGGAACTGCGTGATCGCGAGATTGACGAGCTGCGAAACTCAACACTCAACTCCACCATGGCATTTGAGCCTGACTCCCGTGTTCTAGATCTGGAGCGGCAGATTGAAGATCTCAAGAACGAGCTGCACCACTCGACCATGACCACCCCTGTCGACTACAAGTATGACGACTGGAATATGCGCGAAGCCAGCTACTCTGATGATGAGACAGAGCTGGCTACAGAACTGGCAAGCAACGATAATGAACATGACGATAACACTACACAGCACATCGTGCACCGCGAAGACCATGATGACCACAATGACATGAGTGATCATCTAATGGACGGCCACGACGATGAATTTGGCAACGCCACTATCCAAAGCCTAGCCTGTGGTACACCGGCACGCGCTACCCAGAAACAAAAGGCGCCTAATTCTAACACATTCCTCACGCCTCCCATTACCAGCCCTGCCGCCGGTACCTTTGGCGGGCCTTCCAAGACCGTATCTCCCGAAACTGCCATGATTGATGGCGGCTGCCAAACTTCGGAGGACCTTCACAAGGCGAATGCTGCTATGCAGGCGGTGGTCAACCACAATGTTAGTATGGCTCAGGATTATTCACATGAGGCTAGAATGGAGCAACAACTAGCGGCCTTGAACCAGCAAATGGGCGAGATGCTTGAAACCATGGCCTCTTACAACCGCGTCCTGCGGGATTTCAAAATTCAGCTGCAAGATTATTCTATCCCTGTTCCTGCGGGCAGTGACCGGGAGATTATTCAAACCAAGATCTCAAGCCTCTTGAACGCTGTCAATGCCAAGACAGCGACCCTTGATAGCCTTAACCACTCTCTCCACCAGCTGGGCTTCCCTGGAAACGACTCCCACGGAATTGTTGACTCCATCAGAGACACCTTCCAAACTGCACGGTCGGAACTTGAGTACCTGATTGAAGGAGAGTACGAACTTCCGGATACTTCAAACAGTGCTGAGATCTTCGACATGGTGCTTGCTAGTCTCCGTGATCTTTCAAAGCGTAATAAGGAAGACGAGGAAGTCATTGAGCAATGTCATGAGACTGAAAACCAGCTTCGTCGTGAGCTTGCCGCTGCGTCTGTCTCAACTGCCGAGAGCCACCGCCAGCTCGCCGAGGCTCACAATCAGATCAACAGCAGGAACGCCAAAATTACTGACCTGGAAAATGACATTCAATGCCTACAGTCTGGTATCGCTGACCGCCAGCATCGACTTTCGGATGCTCATAAACAGCTTGTGAGCAGAGAAGATAAGATTACTTCCCTCGAAAGTGGTGTCCGGGATTTAAACAACAAAATAACTAGTCACCAGAGCAAGCTAGCTGAAGCTCAGGGCCAGATCTATGACAAAGACGCAAAAATTGTCTATCTCGAAAACAATGTCAAGAGCCTGCAGTCTGATGTTATCGACCACCAGAATGAGGTGGCTGCAGCCCAAGCCCAGATTTCACAGAAGGGCGCCAAGATTAGTGAACTCGAAGGCGACGTGCAACGCTTCCAGGCTGATATTGCAGATCAAGCGGCCCAGCTCCGGCGCTTAGAGCAACGCATTGCCACTCTGCAACAAGAAAAGGCCGAGGCTGAGACTACCATTGCCGCTCAACACGATACCATCAGCCAACGTGAAGAGTCAATCCAAGACCTCGAACGACGTGTTGACGGCCTTTTGGCTCAGACAGAAGCACTCCTTCAAGAACTTCAAGAGGCCCACGAATCACATAGTGCCAGTCTTGCTGAGCTTATGGATCAGCATGCCAGCGACACTGCAGCCCTCAATCAAACGCACACAGTCGCCGTTGTGCAGCGTGATGAGCAGATTGCTGCCCTAGGTGCCGACATCTCACGCCTAAACAATGAACTAGCTGAGGCCCAGGCCACCATTGCCGGGCTACGACGGGAAAATAGTGACCTGCGTGGTGAGAACGATGAGCTACTTGCCAACGCGGAGGATCAGCGCATGCAGGCTGCTACCATGATTGAAGCAGTACGTGAAGATCTGCAGATGGCGTTGCAGCGCAGTGCCAAGTTCCTCATGGCACCACCACCGCCCTCGCCAGCAAGCGATAAGCGCAGAGCACAAATGGCACGTGCAAGCTTCCCATCAGCCCCGAAAATGCGGCTGCCAACGCCCATGGTGCTGCCAAAGGTTTCGAGTGCAGAAATGACGGTAGATGTGGATATGGACGATGAGGCTACCATTGTGGCCTAGACGAATATGACGAGAGGAAGAAATGAAGCTTTTTCGCATTTTGGGGATCAACGGAACGATTTCGATGTACAATGACGGCAGCACCACAGTGCATATATTAAATGGTTTGTTTTTTTGTTTTTTTTCTGTCATTCGCTTTTTCAAGGTTTTCACCTCGGATCTCTCTACAAGCTCATCCGGTTTGTCGAATGATACTTGGTCGTTGGCCGTCTTCTTCTTTGGCAGCAGGACACGTGAGCGACGTCTTTTCACGATGTCTGGAAGCCGTTATTGTTTCTTTTCGGTACTCGCTACCAATTTCCCAATCTTTTCCACAATCTACTAGTTTATATTTCCTTTGTATAGAAAATTTGATACATTAATTCTCCAGTTGAAACCACCACATCACGTGTCGGTTATTTGCAATATCATGCCATTTGTACTTTGTATTTTTTTTGTGTGTTCATTAGGGCACAGATGCCGCAAGTCTAAAGCAACTGCCCAAAATTCAAAATTCTTCATCTGCACTATCACGATAATTTACCAACAACTCGTCGTAACTAACTGCGGTATGAACTTACAGCCCCACTTCGGCTATTTCAGCCCATTTTTCTCTTTGAAACGGCAGTGGGGCAAGTAACCCACGCATGACATCTTCAACCCAGGGCCCCACCAAAGTCGCAAACCACAAGGGTTCTCAATTTCGCAACTTTTGACATTAAGGTGTGCTTGCGCTCGTGCTTCGGCCTTGTCAGTGACTTTGAGACGATTACCAAAGATCCTATATATTATCTCAGCCTCCTATTACAGATAGGCACTTTTTATGCTTGTGTGGTTCCTGCTAATCATTAAGCTGCTATTTCATCCAAGGCTTTTTTTTGCCTCACCTCAATCTAACTCGGACCTAGCTTTCTGTATAGCTTCTCTCATTTCTCCAAGCTTCTTCTCGAATCTACGCCAGCCCCTCACGTGCTATCCCTCCCATTGGCTCTCTTCTAATCTCGCTTTACTCGACTACGAAAGGCGATCATGATAAGAATGTCGTAATGCTCCGTCAAGTTCTTTTTCGACAGTCGCCGGTGCTTCTGTGCAGATCGGCTCTAACCCGCCGACAGCCACAGCACCTCGGCTTACAGCGCCTATCACCTTTACGCTCCCCTTTACGGGTCCTCCGAGGCTCGTTCTACATGCATGATCAGCTGCATGCCCGGCTCCTCTCCAGCTCTTCGCCATCTAGCACCCCTCATTCCACAAGCGCAACGACAACACCGGCCAGAGATCCAGGTAGCCGTGACCAGGCCAAGGCTAACAATGGCAAAGACCCGCTTGCCTATCTTGGCAACAATAAGTCCACCCAAGAACAACGAAAGGCTGACTGGGCTATCGTCAAGGAGATGGCCCATTATCTATGGCCCAAGGACAGCATGAGCACCAAGTTCCGTGTTGGACTTGCTGTGTCCTTGCTTGTTGGTGCCAAGGTACTCAACGTGCAAGTGCCTTTTTACTTCAAGAGTATTGTCGACGGTATGAATTTGGACTTTGCGACTGTCGGTGGTACCGCCACAGCGGTTGCTGGCAGTATGATTCTTGCCTATGGTACGACAAGAGTCTGTGCCACTGTCTTTCAGGAACTGCGCAACGCTGTGTTTGCTAGCGTCGCTCAGAAGGCCATCCGCAAGGTTGCGGGCAACGTATTCAATCATCTACTTCATCTTGATCTCAACTTCCACCTATCTAAACAAACTGGGGGCCTAACACGGGCCATTGACCGTGGAACAAAGGGCATCAGCTTCCTCTTGACTAGCATGCTGTTTCATGTTTTCCCCACGGCCCTTGAGATTGGAATGGTGTGTACCATCTTGACATATAACTACGGCGGCAGCTTTGCAGCCATCACCGCTATTACTATGGCCGCCTACACGGGTTTTACTATCACTACAACCGCATGGCGCACCAAATTCCGTAAACAAGCGAATGCTGCAGATAACAGAGCATCGACCGTGGCTGTTGACTCACTCATAAACTATGAAGCTGTTAAATACTTCAACAACGAGTCCTACGAGGTTGCCCGCTATGATAAAGCCCTGAAGCAGTATGAAAATAGCTCTATTAAGGTTGCTACCTCTCTGGCATTTCTCAATAGCGGTCAAAATATCATTTTCTCGTCGGCACTGACGGCCATGATGTATCTGGCTTGCAACGGCGTGGCGGGGGGAACAATGACTGTTGGTGACTTGGTCATGGTTAACCAGCTGGTCTTTCAGCTCAGTGTTCCCCTTAACTTTCTAGGCTCAGTATACCGCGAATTGCGCCAATCGCTTCTAGACATGGAAATGCTCTTTGGCTTGCAGAAAGTCAACGTGACAATCACCGACAAACCAGGTGCCCCCGATCTAGCACTTACGTGCGGTGGTGGCGGCGAAATCCGCTTCGAAAAAGTCAATTTTAGCTACCATGCCGACCGCCCGATCCTTAACGATCTCAACCTCGTGATTCCCGCTGGCAAAAAGGTAGCCATCGTAGGGCCCAGTGGCTGCGGCAAATCGACATTACTAAAGCTGCTCTTCCGCTTCTATGACGTAGATGCCGGTCGTATCACTATTGATGGTCAAGATGTGCGCGACCTGCGCCTTGAGTCGCTTCGCCGGTCTATTGGTGTCGTCCCGCAAGATACTCCGCTATTTAATGAGACAATTGAGACAAATATTCGCTACGGCAACATGGCCGCCACCCCTGATCAGGTGATAGCAGCCGCCAGGAGGGCACAGATTCATGACATCATCAACAGCTTTCCCGACGGTTACAACACCAAGGTCGGTGAGCGAGGCATGATGATTTCTGGTGGCGAAAAACAGCGACTGGCGCTGAGCCGTATTCTGTTAAAGGACCCGCCTCTGCTGTTTTTCGATGAGGCAACGAGTGCGCTAGACACACATACTGAGAAAGAGGTCATGGCCAATATCAACAACATCCTACGTGAAAAGGGTCGCACGAGCGTGTTTGTAGCACATCGCCTACGCACAATCTACGATTCAGATCTGATTATTGTGCTCAAGAACGGACATGTCGAAGAACAGGGCACACATCTTGAGCTTTTGGAGCGTAATGGTGTCTATTCTGCATTGTGGACTGGTAAGTCTTTTCCGAAGATTCTTTAAAGCCGTTCTCTCCGGCCTTCTTTTGTTATTTTTGCTGACACTATTTTTGTTCCTTTTTTTCTCCATTATCTAGCCCAGGAGTCTATGTTTGAACCCACAGGCGAGGCCAAGGTTGTCGAGGCCATGGAGGCCACTGAGACCGAGGAAGAGGCACCCAAGAAAAATTAAAAGGGGCCTGCCTACCTTGTTTACTGCGCCATCATCTTGTCGTTTGCATATATATCATTGCTATATTACTTCATCTCAGCCATTGCTACCTGATCTCATAGGCCGTGGTATATTTGAATATAACAAAAATATAAACATTGCTCTAACTGTTCTATCCTAAAAAGCAAGATCTAAACTAACCGTGTCTAGTGGTCCCCTGCCGGTTGTATGCGCTATAAATTATCGCTTACTACGTCCCAGGCTTTTCTCACGAATATCTTTTCTTTTTCTTTTTCTCTTTTTTTCTTTTATTTAACAGACAACAGCTTTTTCGGAGCTGACTGGGCCTACCCTTGCGTCTGCAGTTGGCTTCACGTTCTCTGTTTTTCGGCCCTCACGCTTCGCCCTTTTTAGCTCTGCCTTGGCTTCTTCTTCTCGCATCTGCATCAGAATCGGACTCTTAGCACGGATTCTAGCTCCATAACGCCAGAACACTATGGGGATTGGTATCAAAGCGACCTCCAAGAGACCCAGCAACGTACCAGCCCATTGAGGAGTAAGCTTTTCGTACATTATAGGACCAATGAGGGGCAGAGTACCACCAAAAATACTTCTGATGACGGCATTGCCAGCAAGGGCCGAGGCAGCAAAGATGCCATAGGCATTGGCTATGTAGTTGAGGCCATATATAAAGCTGATGGTGTTCCCAGCTCCAAAGATAATTCCAGAACAAATAGGCAATGCCCAGTGAATACTCACAGGCAGACAAGTCCACGAAAAGGCCAGCTGACCAATAGGCGTCAAAAATGCGCCAATCGTCATGACTACAGCCGTAGCCTCGGGCACAGTACGCCCAGTCACGCGGTCTTTCGGCTGCGAGTTTATGATTCGTCTAAAGACTGGCTCGCAAGCAATAACGATCATCACGCCACTTGCAATCCCGAGAAACGACATTCCAGTGTGTGCAGCATCCCACCCGCGGTACTGGCGAAAGACAATCGGATAGGCGACGAAGCACAAATACAAGATGCCGTAAATGAGCGAGATCCAAATGTTGAAGAACCACAAGATCGGCTCGGTGGCTGAGAGGACAAATGGCCGGCTCAGATTCAACTTCAACAAATGGATAGTTGACACACGCTGGTCGTACTTGCACCAGTATCGTGGGTCATCCATTTCCTTGCGCATCCGTGCGGTTTTCCGCTTGAGAATGGCCGGTGCGTATGTCTCTTTGAGTGTTAGCAGGCATATCACGGCTACACCATTGGCACCCATTACAATCCAGGCAGCCATGCGCCAGCCCAGATACTGATAGAGGAAGCCGCCAATTAGCGGGCCCGTACTGGGACCATTGAGTGGGCCAATGGACCACAGGGACATGACAAGGGCTCTAGTCTCCTCGTGGGAGATGTCAACAATGGAACCGGGGGCATTAGCGATAAAGGCAGCCCCAAAGAGAGCGCTGCAGCAGTCGGTTTTTGGTTAGCACATATGGATATACGATTGCAATTTTCAGGGCCAAGGAAATACATACCCAAAGAAACGCGTTACGATAAGTGTGGTAAGCGATTGAGCCGTTGCACACGGGATAATCAGCAGCGATGCGGCTACCATGCCAACAACGTATAACAAGTGCCGGCCATATATCTCGCTCAGTGGTGCCAGCACCAACGTGCCCACAGCTAGGCCCAGCAAGTAAGTGGTAACACCAAGGGTTGCGGTAGTGGTAGTAGTATCAAACTCAGCCACAAATCCGGGAATACTCGCTGTGTAGCTAGTGCTGTACAATACAATCAGCCAGGTGCTGAATGACAGCACGAACATAGTCCATGTGCGATACCATATGGGCCAATTGCGCGGGTTCTCTGGGTCATTTTCGTCTAGTGTGACCTCGAATTCAGGGAGCCGTGAAGCAACGCTAGCCAAGCTAGTGGCTGTCTGTACGTGGCCCAGCAGCTCCCGGGTGGTTCTCTCAGCCTCGGTCTCGGATATGGGTGTCAGGGCATGCGGAAGTGGGGATAAATGATTGGTTTCGGAGGATTCACGTGAAGTGGAGGTCGGGCTAATGCTCATAGTTTGGGATTCGAGGTCGGATGGGCAAATGTTTGCCGGGGGCCCGGACGGGGCTTGCTTTTCTGAGGTGGGTTGCATGGATCCAACAAGCGAAGCAAGAAATATGGAAGGATAGAGGATATGAGCACAGAAGAGAAGATAAAAAGGGCTCTAGGATAGAGGGTAGGACGGGATGTGAGTTTGGTTTTTCGGTCTTTAGATGGTATAAATTTCTATGACAAGGCGAGAACTCTAGCTCTTAAGAGCACAAGAGGCAAATGGCAAATTCAAGGAACTGGAAGGCAGCAAGAATAATACAAAAGCCCTAGTTCAGTATGGTGAACATAGCAGGGTGGTATACAGACTGTAACGCCAAGTTGCAACGAAAAGGCAAAAGGTCAGAGCGGTGATAGGAGACGTAGCCACGGCAAAGAACAAGGCAAATAGAAATAAGACCAGACAACCCCAGATGGCGAAGAGACAATGATCAAACTACAAGAAACAATGACGGGCAAAATACGAAGAACGGGTGTATCGAAATAGCGTAGCAGCTCTCACCCTTATATACACTATACGGAAAGTACGTTCTTAGCTCGCCGGTCTTTTTGCAGGGTGACTTCGGCGTAAATCCGTCCACATGCAGAGAAGTCATCGTTCCAGCCCGTCACCAATCCAACAGCGATCAAAGCTTTTTTCACCCGCAAGGATTCATTTTCTAGTCCCATTTACGCCCTTCAAAGCACTAGTTCTGTCAAGTGAGTAAAAAAGAAGAACGAAAGGAATATAAACCCAGGATAAGTCAGCGTCTAAGCCGGGAGAGGAGAGGGGACCACAATAGCGGAACAAGGAACACAAGGGACCAGCGAGCAGCGAGCAGCGAGCAGCTAGCCAGCATATGCATTAGGCCCGAAGACGGCAAAAGGCCCAGAAAGCACGTTTTGTCCGTCCTCTTCCTTTTCTTCCCTGGCTTTTTTTTTTGCCCTCTACGGAAAACTTGCCCTATCCCAACAACAGGGGCCAACAATGGTAAGATAAGAAGGCGTAAAGACGGACGCACGGCACTCAATGATGCCAATGCTTAAGGCGTTTTTACATGACGGACTATGTTGCTATGGTTATTTGAGGCTTTGGAGCGGGAGACAAATAGGAGTGGCACATGGAGGCCGAGATAGGGAAAGAGGAGAGGGCGAAATGAGAACATGAAGTTGATGTAGTAGCGGTGACAGGGAATGATACCACAAGTAACATACAGGTAATAACTGACAATTCAACCTTGACGAACGCCTATAAGCAACAGCCCGCGTATAACATAAAATCCCTGGGGCTCTGGCCCTTCGGCACGTTAAACCGGTAGTCACATAGCGTCGGAATTGAGGTAGCTATTAGTAATGCGGAACATGGGGCAATTACCTAGTAAAAGCGGAGGTTTCCCGTTGGCCTTGGATAGCCGAGGGGAGGGCCGGAAAAAAGAAAAAAAAAAAAAAAGACGATGAAATAAAAGCATGAGCAAAATATTAAAAGAAAAAAATTCGTAATAATTTAACGGCCTTCTCCGAATTAGAAATATCAGAGGCTTTGCTTCTTTCTCATCTCCATCATATATGCGTCTGGGCTCTAAAGACTCTTTTCTAGTGTTGTCTCATGCTTAGAAGAAAATAAAACCTGCTAGAAGCTCTTGCTAGATTCCTTCCTGTTTCTGTCAGCCAAGCTAGGCAGCTGCACATGCCCCACCTGAGGTGCGAATAACCCACTTAGGGTTATCATATAGGGTTTGATGCTCGTCTTTAGGGTGTGTTAGGGTTGTGTGTAACACACGGAAACAGGGTCAGGTGTAACAACTCAAATGGTAGCCCACAAAAAGCTGGACAAAGCCCAGATCATCACGAGCCACCCCAAGCTCTAACCAATGCTTACCGCATCGCCCAACCTGTCTATTATTTCGTGGATGGCTCATCTTACGGACCACTTCACCACTTCGGTACAAAAGCCCATTGTCTAACACCCTCTGACTGCATCCTGCTGGGCAGCCTCATACAAGTTTTACAGCACTGAATCTATACAGAGCGAAGAGGCGATGCCGTGATTTCGAGCTACGTTGTGGCCTCATTCATGGCAGTGCTACACGAGGGAGCGCCGAAAGTCAGCAATACAAAAGCCCGGCTGATTGAGACAGCCGCGGCGACGATGCTTTCTCCGTGAGCTCTTCTCTGACTCTCTAATATCCTCGCGTAGCTACCAAGCAAGCCCCCCCCCCTCCTCTCTCTCTCCATGCTCCAAGCATTAGCTGTGAAGTTCCCGCAGTGAGGTAACGCACAAGCATGCTTGAACATCAGGCCTCCGCCAGCGCACATCGCCTTCTCGAAGTTCCATGCCACTCATCCAAGGACCTGCATAGATACACAGCATTTGCCGAAAAAAGGAAGGGAAAAATGGTCTCAATCTCCTGCAGACCCCTTTGCTCTCACCCACAGACA
This sequence comes from Ceratocystis huliohia, assembly GCA_038382965.1. Lineage (NCBI taxonomy): Eukaryota > Fungi > Ascomycota > Sordariomycetes > Microascales > Ceratocystidaceae > Ceratocystis > Ceratocystis huliohia. The sequence continues at coordinate 16,387 of JAXCEX010000275.1, forward strand.
TGCAACTCTTATTTTGGTGTTCGAGGCCAACCTTCTTTCGGTCGTAAATATAGTCGTGCTCCGGCTAAGAACACAGCATTGACTCATGCAAGAACATCCTTAAGTTCTATGTAACGCCACAGGAATGCCCCTTCTTCTGTACCCTCACAGCACGTACAAGCACTCTTTCTAGCCACTTGTTTATGTCTTTTGCCTAGCCTTGTGCATGCCATACTAGACAATGTGGGAATAAGACACTAAGGAGTGGTCGGATACCATCTAGCCTCTTTTTTACACCTGGGCAGGCTCGGGAGAGAGGCCTGAGACCTGGTCAGCCTCATATAAAATATTTTGGCCTATTAGAATGAGTACGTGGATTGTCTCAGCAACGTTGCGGTGCACCAAGACTCAGAGCTTGATCTCCTAGTTCTAGCTACCGTAGATTCGACTTTCTACAGACACACCTGTGATGGCGGGACGAGGGCCAGAGAGCGCCCATACATAACCTCTACGTATTATATATCCGATATATAATATTTCAAACCTCACGGGATAGCCCTACTCTGTGGAAGGAGAAAAAGAGAACACCACATCGCTTGCTAGGAGAGAAATTTGATGTTCTGATTATGTGAAAACATCTTCATTTCTGTCCCCTCTGTCCCCTCCCCCCCCCGCCATCGGCCATTCTTCTCTAGGAAAACCACAAGCACACAAGCAGCCCAAATAAGAAAGAGGGGGTTGCTAGATTATGCAGCACAGAGTAGTCTTCTTTCATCTACTGATTACTGTGACACGAAGCCACAGATAGACATGCCTGACGCAGTCAAGTCAAAAGAGGGCAAAAAGAAAGGAAGAAAAAGCTCCGCTAGCTAGAACGAATCACGCATCGGTAGGCATATTTAGCGCATAAAGGCATAGGGGCATTGAGGCATAGGAGGGTGGAAGCTCAGGAGGGCGGAGGCTCAGGCTGACCCAAGTCATTCCAAAGATTTTGAAAGAGCTGCAAAGACAAATCATCACCTTTTTGTCATACTCTAGTTTGGAGCAGCCAATCCACTTCTTTCCTGTCTGCTTAAATTCTGTTTGGGGAAAAGCTTGTTGTGAAGGCTGGAGGAGGCTTGCTTGACTTTCTCTCATCCTCGAGTCCACACCAAGACATGGAGAAAACCATAGCTTGTCTGTCTGCCTCTAGGGTTTTTGCGTGACACATACGAGCACCCAACAACACACCGTGATCATGCAGCCCTGGGTATATGACTATGGTCATCAGCTCTCCTACTCTTGGCAGACATCCATCCCCATCCTAAAGCCCACCATGCCCTACATGTCGACTTAATCTATCAAGAGACACACAGCGAGACCAGGCATGCACAGCTGCAGGCGTTGCCTGGGAAGCATGAGCAGGAGGTGTGGTCTACAGCCAGCAGCGTATGCACATGTAGTATTTTCGGCCATAGACTTTGTACTAGACTCACATACCCACACCTTACTCTTTTATTATACACCTACACAGGCTCGCAAACCACACAGGCGCAGACGCAGACACAGTGAGAAGAAGGGAGGGAGAGAGAGAAAGAGAAAGAGAAAGAGAAAGAGAGAGACAGGCAGACATAAACACGGACACAGCCAGTCCACAGACCCTGCTCTGGGTTTGTACCACCAGCACAACACAGCGGCAAAGTGGTCACAGGCCCAGGTCTCAGTCTCAGTCTAAGTCTCAGTTCATGTATGTGCAGGTAGTAGATCGGACAAGTAACAAGACAAGACTCCGAGAGAGCCAGTCCAGTAAATAAGAAAAAACAAAGGCTAGGCCAGGCCAGGCTAGACTAGGCTAGGCTAGGTCGGGTCGAGCCAGGTCAGGTCAGGTCAGCCGATTATAGCTTAGCTAGACTATGTAGACCCTTAATAGTAATCGTCAGCAATAAGTCTAATCAAGGAATAAAGAAACGAAAGACACAAAGCGAGAAAGGATAAAAAATTAGAATAAAATCTAGTGCAGCTTTTGCTCCCAGTTCTTCTGGCTGCAATGCACACACACACATACACATGTGTACACGCAGCGCAGATCAGCACCATTATCAGCCAAGCAAGCCAGGCCAAGGCAGCAAAAAAGGAAGCGAAAGATTGGCTTCTAGCCCTCGTTTGGCTGCTCTCCCCTTCCTTGTCCTCTCCCCATCTCCCAAGAGTCCCAAGAAGAGTAAAGAGGGTGAAAACGAGGGGGATGGGTTATGATCCCAGGAGAAGTGCTCGGCCTTGTGTCTCTTGTTGTGTTAAATCTCACCCGTCGACCTGCTCTCGGGTTCCCAAAAGAGGAAATTCCATTACCTTCGTCTCGGCCGTGGAAACTGATTAGCACAGGAAAGCGAGCAAGAGCTTTTGATGTGCAAATGCTACACATTCGACCGAGCCAAATATAATGCGAAGGAAAGTCCCATCTCTACCTTGAGCACAAGACAAAACCACTCGCACGATAAACTGTCATCAGGGCATGTTTTGCTTGTTAGGGTTACAGAAATATAGACCCACCTTTTCTGTATCTTTTTTGTGACGCCACACAGACCCCCTAGTTTGGTGTGGCGCTGTAACGTGGTTTCTTAGCTGCACGCCCCAGCTGAATCCCTGGGCCAATCATATGTTGTAGGTGCGCTGGCTTATTTCCAAGGCAAGCCACTTGATTCTGGTCGAGATCGACGATGAGATGATCGCAAGACTGACAAAAAGCTGCGTGTTGAGGCGAACGGGGAGTCTAAGGGCGTTAAATTGCGTTAATTTATTGTTATTCTTTTCGCTTTTTGTCATTGCGAATCCAGCTGTATCAGAGTGGGCAGACGAGAATATAGATAGTATGTGTGATTGGCCGGATACATTAAGGATATGCACCAATACATTCCACCAAGTATCGCTACAGTATCGTAGAAAGCAAGAAGTGACACGTCTATTTGCAATTTAGCTTGAACTGCTCACTGGAAGGCTCTTGGTATTCATTTAATCCTATGTTTTATTATATTTTATTTTATTTTGCTCCCCCAGATGTTCTTTTTCACCGCATATCAAAAGCTGGCAAGCTAGGCACAGAGCCTTGGCCATTATAGGAAACAAGGTAGCAATAAAGCCAAGGTTTACCACCGACAAAAACTCAAATATCAAATAATAGTCCCGGGCGTTGTATGTATGTGGATGTTACAAGCTACAGGGGAAGTAGAGGATGAAGATGAGGATGAGGGTAGGGATGAGAAGACGAGGACGAGGACAAAGACGAAGATGAAGAGGAAGATGGAGATGAAGATGAGGGGAGGAATGAGAGGGGGAGGAAGGAGGGGGGAGGAAGGAGAGGGGAGGGTGTGGCTTGATGGAATAAGAGAGGGGAGCTTCAAGATAACTTGCTAGCAGCAAAGTCAAGGCAGAACAGCAAGCGGACTAAACCAAATCAAGACGATTTGAGTTATCCGGCAGCAAGAAGGAAGGGGGAAGGAAAATCAAGCCGAAAAAATAGAAAGAAGGGGAAAGGGAACGGAAGAAGAAGAAGAAGAAGAAGAAGAAGAAGAAGAAAAAGAAGAAGAGAAAAAGACACAAGCAAGGCTGAAACAGACGGGTAAAAGAGAGAAGAAAGCTCAGTGACCAATAACTTTATGCCAACCAGTGGCAGCAAGGCAAGGCCAAGAACAAGACTGATGTGCAAGCGCTAGGTTTCTAGCTTTCAATGTTTACACAGCAACGCAGCAGTACGTAGTTGAAGTAAGACCAGCGTATCATCAGGTGAGTCGTGGAGTCGTGGAGTCGCGGGACCGTTAGGCCTGAAGGAGTTAAGTAGTCGGGAGGACTTGATTTAGTGTTTCCAGCAAGACAAGCAAGTTAGGTTTGGCAACGTAGCGGAATGGGAGGAGAGCGGAGGAGAGAAGAGGGGAAGGACTATGGGTCGATTTCTAACACATGATATTCCGCCATTACCTTCACCATCACCGCCAATCTATACATCTATCCATTAGTCCGCTGGCTTAAAAAATGCACATGAGAAGGTGACCAAGCAGCCTCATCCCAGCCAAAGTATGTAATAGGCTTAGGCGTGGGTGCAGACAACAATCAAGTCAGTCAGCCCATCAGCCAGCCAGCTAGACAAGCCAAGTGGGATAGGCTGGACATGGTAGGAGGGAAAGAGAAAGAAGGGAATGAGGAGAGAGAGGAGAGTCCCTCCCCATTGTCTTGCAACTGTCTTGTCCGCTTGGGCTGAAAACAAGGACTGCAGGGGGGTTTTGTTTTTCATCTCTAGGCTGTAATTCTTAGTTCTCTCTCGCTCTCTTCACACACAATCTTCCTCCCCCTCTCCTGCCCTTAACATACCCTGTCTGTTGCTGACCTAGCTCTCTTGTTTTTGATGCTTCTTGAGACATGGGCTTCTTTTACATTTGGAAAAAAATCTCCCCTCAAAAAAAGAGAGGTAACATTGACAAAGCCACCACAAATTAGCCACTTGCACGCCGCGGAGCGTATGGCCTGGCGTATGGTCTACCGTGGTACGACCGCCATATATATAGCAGCTATTCGGAAACAACAAGGGAAAGTAGGAAATCTGGATGAATGACAGAGGGCTCTGGAGGAGGAGGAGGGGCAGGAGCAGGAGGCTGGAAGACAATAATAACTAACAAGCTTACTCTGGTAGCAAAGAACCCTGTGTTAGATCACATCTTTTTTCCTCCCTTTTGGCTTTTTTATCTTCTTCGCCACTAGTACAGCTGGCCAAACAAAGAGTTTATATTATAATGGAGGGGGCTTAGTGAACCAATAGTCGTTGGGTAGGTGGAGGTGGCTGTAGTAAAAGTCGGGATACAAGTCCGAGTTTAGGCGCTGGAAATGAGGGGTGGGCGATACGCAATAACATTAGCACCTCGAAGCTTTATTTAGTGGTTTTTCTTTTGACTTGCACTGACCAGCGAGCAAAAGGCTTATATCCATATACACGGATGCCAAAAGAAGTCGCAAAGGTCGCGCTCACGGTCATGGTCTCGGTGAGCATATGTCTCAGGTGAACGGGCTTATGATTTGGTAGTGACTTGGGGTTGATGCATCGCTACGTACGTACATACATATATATATATATATATGTATGCGAAATACGTATATATGCACATGTAAACATGCACTGATGCCACCCCGCTCTTATTCTGTACTCCGTCTTATCGCCTTGATAATGGGCATCAATAGCTCTGGGCGAGGCAACGCAGCACACATAACTAAGGCCTTATGAGAATAAAAACATGTTTCCTCCCTGCCTAGGATGGCATGCACTGGCTGCTTGTTTCTTGCTTGCTAATGCGATGCTAGACTAGCTTCAGCCTCTTTCTCCTCTTCTGAGGCCCAAGTCCCTTTATGATATAGGCCTGACACTAAGCTCGAATAGTCGGCCTAATCACCCGACCTGGCTCTTCGGACTTTTTTGGCTTACCGGGAACACACGCCCCCGCCACTCATTCTTGGATGCTGATCTAGCCGCCCCCTCTATCCCTCCTCAGCTTCGCAGCTTTGGTCCTATTATACTTTGCTGGGCTCGCTTGGATGCGCGATTCGATAAACAGTAGCGGAAGCGAACCTGGCTCGGCTCTGGGCTTGCTTGCTGGCTCTGGGGATGTCTTCTCTCAAATTGCGCCGCCTTCCCTTACCTCCTACTTGGGTCATGTATCTTGGTCCCCATATTAATCAACATACTTTCAAACTTGTGGCTTACAATGGGGGCTGCATTGTGACAAGAGTCGATAGCCTGTCTTGATTCGCAGCGGATTTGTCTGCTTCGGCCTCTGGTCTTGCTGGATTTTCTTGGTCAAGGTTTTGCTAGCTCAAGCCACCAAAGACTAAAGCTAGCTTTTGTTGGCGCACCCAAGGTCTGAAATCTTTCCTAAAATGTCTGAGCCCATGGGGTTTGTTTGGTTTACTTGTCTTTGTTTCCCCTCCCCGGTCTTCAGAAGGGCCGGTCATAGTAGTCATGGTGGTTTAGTTAGGCTTAGTGGACTTGGGCAGGCATGCCATGGGCTGCTAACTGCCAGCAGCTACACTAAAGACCAGGACCCCCCTTCTAGGAGCGGGACGAAGGAGCTTTGCAACAAAGGCCCGAGCTTGACTAGAATGGGCTAGGCGCAGACCAGCCATCACCGACGAGCAGGACTCACCCACTTATAGCTTTGCAGGAAGCTTCAGCTGGAGCTGCTAGTGCCAACCTTTCCAGCTGGGCGTGTGGAGGAGCGCGAAAACGAGAAATTAGAAGGAGAATCAGTAGAAAGAAAGAGAGAGGAAGGCGTCTGGCGCTAGGATGAGAAAGAAAGAAGGGGAGATTGGCTAGTAGATGCAAGTATGCTGTGCAGTTGGCCGCCGCTGTTTAGGCGGAGGGAAGCTATTATCTAACATGTTGTCACATGTTTCGAAGGATAAAAGGAAAAAAAAAAAAGTACCCTTTATATATATAAAGTCCGATCCGCTAAACTTGCTTGTTATCCGGGTGTCATCAACGGGTATGCCTGCGCAGCCCCATTCTGGGCTGTAGATCTCTTTTTGTTCTAGGTTTGACCATGACCTTGAAAAGCAGGTCCTTGAGACCCTAGATGTGAGAAACAGAAAAAAATTAGGAGGGCGAGCCAGCAGGAACAAAGAAGTCCCCAAAATCCCCTTGCTGTTGGCAGAGATGGGTGCGGACGGAGTAGAACGGATGACAAAGGGCCATATGGCAAGCCACCGAATGCTAGCCCTGCCTCAGCGTGTGTTATCCTGGAAAAGCACGTACGCATTAATGTACAAAGCCTTCTGCATCATGGCCTGTGAGCTCTGTGCGTGCACAACTCAAAACAGACCGCCAACTAAGCTGGGACGCCACAAACGCAGACTAATCAAGCTGTAACAGGCTCCGGGCAGGCAGTACGTTTAGCTGTGTTCTGGGCGTGTCCATTTGCTGGTGTGTCTACTTGTGTGTCTGCTTGTTGTGTTGGCTTGCCCGAGTGCGTGTCTCAATGGAAAATTAATGTGTCAGGTTTGTCAAGCTGGAGTTAGTTGGGGGTTCTGTAGGCTTTTTGGGTCTTTGGCTTTGACTTCCCATGCCCCCCGACCCTTTGGCTTCGACAGTAGTTGAAAAGTGTGCGTTGGCTAGTTAGCCACAGGCCTCAGCCACCAATGCTCTTGCTTGACGATGGTAGATGTGCGGGGCAGCCACAAATGGGGCTCGCGTTCTTTCCCCATTTTCTCTTGTCTCCCTCTGCGTGTCCCGCTGGTTCGCCTTCTCTCGCCCTCTCTCTTCATTCCCCATATTCTCTTTCCTGGTTATTTTTTGGGAGCATTTTATTTCCACTTGGCTGTTTCTTTTTTGCTTCTTTTTTTTTCTCTTTTAGCTCCAAGTGGTGAGTGGTATGGGACAAGTGGATGATAGCATATGGGCATTCGCATTAGACTAGGTAGGCAAGCAAGCAAGCAGGCAGGCAGGCAGGCAGGCAGGCAAGCAGGCAGACAGGTAGAACAGCTTGCCTGCTTTTCTTGCTGCTTTTTAGTGATGCTTCTGCTGCCACCACTGTAATGCAGTCGTTCTCGCTACAAAGGGGCTCTAGGCTTCCATGCCACATGTAGTGCTTGGCCTTTGCAACTGTAAGCTCTGTGTTGGGTAGTGTGTATGAGTGCCGCCGCCTTTTGATAAGCAGCACCGCTGCACCGTATGAAGCTGCCTCTGTCGTGATATTGCTGTTTCCCTTAGGGCTCCTGTAGTGGGGCAGTCCCATCGCATGTGCCGCTGCTCTGCCATTGCTTTAGCTCTACTGAAGCTCGCCCAGTTCCATCTGCCGCTGTATTTCTTCCCTAGTCACTGCAGTTGCGATGGCTTCTTTCTTGCCCCATCACGTCTGGGGACTTGAAAAAATTTCACTCCCACCTTCCCATTTTCTCGTCTCCTGTAATGCCCGCTAATCGTTTCTCTCGCCTCCTACGTTGCTTTGAGTGCATCTCTGCTGCTTCACGAACCATAATTTCCAGAACTCGCCCTGTTTCTTAGCCCTCGTTTTAGCTGCCTTCGCCTTCTTGGGCCTAGTATCTCTCTCTGCCATCTATTTCTCTTATGTTCTCTGTTTCATAGCTGGCTCTGCTTCCTTTTGCTCCTTTTGCTCGATTTCTTTTAGGCGTGTCTCACAGTCTTGTCTCGACCAGCTCTTCTTGATCACTCGCTTCTCTCCCAGCATTCCGATATTTCTTTTGGAGAGTGCCGGCTTTTGTGATGGATTCTTCGGTTTCCTGATGTCGCCAGCAAAGTGGGCATCGCCGACTCTGGGTTATGGCCGCCCGGGCTCAAAACACCCCCACAAAGCAAAGCCCCCCCCCCCCCCCGATATGTGAAATGCAAGCCCACATACCTATCGCAATGCAATGTTGAGATATGCTTTGCCCTGCTTGTCGTGTAGTCTGCTTTGCATTACTGCTGGGTGTGCTATACGTGCGACTACTAGCTATAGATTCGTCTGTCCCATATGCACAGGCTGTTTGCTCTGTGCTTGTCCTCATGACAACGCTTGGGGTTTTCCTCAGCCTCCTCATTCAGAAGAGCTTGCGAGACCACATCTTTGAGGCTTGGCCCAAGATGGGAAAGCAAGCCGCCACCGCGGCTGGCTGGCGTTGTTTTCTGGTGAGCCTGTGGGTGGGATGGGACTTGCGGGCTTGTTGTTTGTTTCCCTGTTTTCCTCTCTTGTCCTCCTCTTCTTGCTTTCTCTTTGCTTTTTTTCTTTTTTCCTTTCCCTCTTCCCTGTGCCATGTTACGCTGTGTTGTTGTTATACGCCGACTTTATTTCATTTTTTATTTTATTTTCATTTTTCGTGATTTTATCTTTTCCCTCTATCCACCCTATGCCATTTCAGCTCCTGTGGTAAAACGGAGTTGATAAGTCGATGACGTTACTCCTTTTGCTAGTGACACCCCTCCTTGCTTCCCTTCCTTTTCCTACTTCTGCAGCATCTTTGTCCGTCTTTTATATGCATTCTTTGACTTTTTTCGTGCAGCCGCATGTCAGACACCTCCCCTGTCCCTGTTTATTTTTCAGGTCCTTTTTTTTCTCTCATTTTTTCGCTTCCCGGTCTTGTTGCTCTCTCCTCTCTTTATATCACCCCTGTTCACCCCGTCCTCCTTGGCTTAGAGCCTTTCCAGCTGGGGCTGTCCTTGTCTTTGCTGGCCCTGCTTAGCTTGCTCAAGTAAAAAAGCTGCATTATTCTATTTTTTTTTTGGGCTCTTTCTTTACACGCCCCCCCCCCTTTGATCCTTCTTCTCACACCAATTGCTACTGTCGATGGGCTCGTCCACCCACAGCACCGCCCTTTTAAGCCAGAGCCAAAGGGCATACTGACAAAAACTAGACAGAGCCATACCAGATCAGAACCGGGACGTGGTCTGAGCAATCAGTCTTTGACTTGGTTGACAGCTTAGTTTGGGGTGTTTGATATAATAACATATCCAGGCCCTAGACGCTGCTGAACTTTCAAGTTCTCTCCTATCTTAGAGTTTTGGCTTCTTTTTTGCACCTCTAGTCTCCTTTCTGCCATTCATTTAGTCTATGGGCGTTTCTGGCTGAGTAGCATCTGTTCACTTATCATCTTGTTCTGCTCTTTGTTTTTAGTGCCTATCGTCTCTTTTCGAGATACATTCGTTTCTGACAACCCACTTGGCATTGCATTTCTGGCTTTTCCGATTTGATTCGGCGAGACCAGTAGTAGCTTGCACCCCGCCCACCCGCGTGCTCGTCCACCTATCCGCTCACACATAGTTAGTGATCTCTTCGTTGAAATATGCTCTATGCTCTTGCGCAGATGCGCCGCCATTGACGTCGGAATTCTCTTCATTGTTCTCTATGGACTACACCCGTTCGGGCGAGTAAGTGAAATCAAACTCAAGCCAAAAGACATAATAGGCGTTGCGGTCGTTGCTACGGCTGTCTATATCACATCACCGCATGGGACGAGGCTTCTCTCTTCATGTCACTTGCACATTCACATATATCGTCTGCTTCACTCCCACTCACACACCTGCCCAACTCAAGGCGCTCACGCCCAGCCCTACCAACATTCACTGCTGATCTTCAGATAAGCATCCGACCTCCGATCGCCTCTCCCATGGAGATGTACATATGTATGTATATATATACATATATATATATCCAGACAAATATACCTGTATATTTTTTGTCTCTTCTCCCCCTCCCCTCTACTCTCCTCTCTCCCCCTCTTTCTTTCTGTACTCACACTCTGCCACCTGGAAAGTCTAAAGCACAGAAGCACAGCAGCTTTCAGGAAAACAAAAACTCCCCTGCCTGAGCTTGTTGCTTACTACATCATTTCCACCCCTGCCATGTTCAGTCCAGTCCAATTCCGTGCTTTGCCGCTCTCCCAAACTCTCACCGGAGGTGATCTGGCTCAGCTTGATTCCTGGAACCGATTTCATATTTACCCAAAGTACCCCATCCCCATATGCACAGTGTAGCCTTTTACTTTTGCTCTCCAGTCCTTATTATATATATTTCTTTATCCACCCACCCCCACTCTTTGCTTTCCCCCATGCTATATATAAGCCTTTGATTGTAACCACACACTTTCATGGCTAACTAACAAGTCTTCTTGCTCATTTAGCCGCCCAACTGTGCCTCTAAATCGCCCTGCGGACTCGCCGTCTCACCAAAGCCAGCCTACAGACGCCAAGGAACAGCAACATCAACATCAGCGACCTCTCCATCCTATTGTCACTACCACTACTTCTCAGCCATCTACTTCCCCTACCTCTGCTGTTAACCCTCACGCCTATCCTCCTCACTCTTTTTCTCAAACTTATCCTCATCCCCATTCTCACCGTCATTCTCCGTTCCAATCCCACACCCACACCCATCCACACCCACCACCTTCCCATCGACACTCGCACTCACACTCTCGCTCCCACTCTAAAACAGCGCCTGCAAATTCCGCCGTCACCATGATGGGCTTTTCTAATGCCCCTTTGCCCGGCGGGATACCTGACCGCCACTATGCGTCGGGCCACCCATCATCTCACCATTCGCACAGCTCTCATTACTACGGTCATTTTGTTTCTCACCCTCCCCCCCATTCAACAACGCCAGTTTCCGAAAACACACCCCGGCGACTTTCAGACTTGGCGCCTTCGAGTGCTGGGCTCTATCCCCATAGCCATCCTTCAACACCGTCATCTCACCATCACCCTGCGCCGAACTATGCAAGCCAGCCTCTATCTCCTCGTCAGTATAGTCGCTATGATCACACTCCTATGCCAGCGCCATACGAACAACAATCGTTATCCGCGGCCATGTCTTCTTCCATAGCTCCTGGGCCAACTCCAGCACGGGTCAATGTGCAATCTCCCCGATCTATGCAAGGGCCGGGCCTCATATCCGCACCTGCACTTTCGATGCCACCCGGGCCTCACATTAAATCTGAGCCGCCTAGCCACCCTCAGTCACCCTTTCGGTTTCAAACGACTCTGGAAACGCCTACTAGTATGATACAACGGGACGACGAAATCCCCATCACATATCTTAACAAGAGCCAAAAGTATCGCATTATTGTTTGTGACTCCCAGTCACGGAATATCCAACCACCTGGGTCGAAGGTGCAGTATCGCACTAGCATTCGCGTGACCTTTGACGATGCTGGGCAGCGAAGAGAGCCGGCCGCAGCATGGGAGCTGTGGAAAGAAACAAGAGATACCAGGACTGACGATGAGTCCCGCTATTCCAGTGGACAACTAAGAGCTCTCGAGTTTATTGATGAAGGCGATCGCAGACGCCCCTTTGGCACCGAGGTGCAGCTTGAACGCCACAGCTTTGATAGCTTTTCCGTGATCTGGAGTCCCACATCATTGGAGAACGCCCAGTGTGCTATCAACGCCCGTTTCAACTTCTTGTCGACCGACTTCAGCCAAACTAAGGGCGTTAAGGGTGTTGCTGTCCGAGTAGTAGCCAAAACCTCACTCTACAGCAACCCCAACGCCAACACTCCAAACAGCAATACCTTTTCGGAGCTCTCCTACTGCAAGGCTAAAGTGTTCCGTGACCATGGCGCTGAAAGGAAGCTGGCTATTGACTCGGATAGAGTCCGCCGCAGCATTGAAAAGATCCGACACACTCTCCGCGGTTCTGAGCGTGGCATGGCACCTAAGCGAAAAGATCGCATTACAAAGAGGCCTCGAAATGCCGCACGCGGCCGTTTACTACAACGCAACATTATGGATCGCTCCATGGACGACGAAAAGTTCGAAATTGATGATGATATGGACCGCAACGACGACGATATTGGCTATGTATCTCCAACTGAAAGTTTGCAGATTCAGCTACGGAGCCTAGAGCAAATGAGCAGAAGCACAAGCTCTTGTACAGTTTTTGTGCTCCCCGGCGAAGAGGGAGACGACCCTGACCTTTTTCCGGTCAAGCTTTACGAAGACCGCCACGATCGCCCCCACGGCTCTGTTTCCGATATATCACGCCAGCATCACCACTCATGGCCAGCTTCAGAGTGCACTGGAAGTATATCAGACAGCCAGTCTCGCGCCCCTTTAGGCCACCCCCCTTCTATGGCTATTAGCCCAACCAATGCTGCCGATGTTGACCATACATACCGACCCCCAGTAGCCGCTGCTTCCCACGCAATAGCATGTTTTTACCTGCGACGACAAACCCCCACCACGCACTCGGCACAGCAGCTCCCACGAGTTAGACTGACGCCCGAGGATACCCTTTTCCGCGCTACATATTTGATGAAGCGTACAGCGAGTGAGTTGTGCCAACGAATTGGTGCTAAATGGAAGGTGGACACTAGCACGTCGCGGTTAGTGCATGTGAACGCCAACAGCATCGAGGTTTGTGTCGACGATGATTTTGTGCAGCAAATGCCCGAGGGCCAAGCATACGACATGGAGCTTTTGAAGGTGGCTTCTCCACGGCTTCCACCTGCATTGCCATCAGTCTCTGCACTAGCTAGCGGGACTGGATCTTTGTCACTTCCATCAATTCTAAACGATACCCATAGCAGCCCGCGGCAGCAGCGGGATACGATCTACGAGATACGGCTGGTCCCTGTTTCGCCTTGAATCTTGTCAGTTCAGCGCGCCTTGCTATTTTCTAGCAAGTCTATTTGACACGGATTATTAAGTTTTCTTGGGACATATTCTAATATCTTTCCACTTTCTGCGATTTCACGGCCGTTGTGTTGTCTTGCTCGATTAGGTAGCTTTTCTAGCTAGCTATTTCTTGTTGCATGAAGTTTGCTGTTTCAGTTGCATGAACAACTTCCTGCCACACCACGATACCAACACATCTAGGCAAGTCTCTGGGTGTGATTAATGAATTGTTTGTTTGCTTGCTCTACATATGTACATGCACTCAGAAGATTTATTTCCTTTATTTATCTCTCTTTCCTCTTTTTTCTGGGTTGATTTTTTCCCTTTTTCTCCTTCTATTTCTTTCTTCTTGGCAGTGGAGAGGGGTTCTTTTGTTTTCTCTTGGGGCTCGTTCTTCTTTAGGTTTACGCACGCGGCATTTTCATAGGCGTTAATGCTTTTCTCTTTTCGAACTGTTTTGGCGGTTTATGAAGCATCACTACAGAATTATTCTATATATTTTTCTATTTCTCTATCATATCCTTACGTTCAAGAGCTCTAGTTTGTGCCTAGTGGCAAGGAG
>JAXCEX010000276.1:0-29894 GCA_038382965.1 Ceratocystis huliohia
ATTCTCGCAATTGCCGACCACCCAAGGGCGGTCCTGGACGACGACATCATTCAGGGCCCAACTTGTCTGGGACGCCGTCGTATTGACAGCATACGCTAGTTAGAGTAGACGTTAAATACAACAACAAAAAAAAAAAACTAGACGTTAAATAGAACAAACAAACAAACAAAAATAAAAAAAAAAAGATTCCGTCGTATTGACAGCATTCGCTAGTTAGAGTAGACGTTAAATACATCAACAACAACAAAAAAAAAAGAAATTCCCGTAGACGTTCAATATCCAAGTTCAAGTTAAAAAAGCCCTCCTTTCCGTGTAACCAAATACAAAGGCCTGGACAGGACAGAACTGGGACACGTCTTGGCAGCCAGGACAGCACATGGTGATTTTGACCAGTATCACGACTTCTTCAAGCATGGATACACGGGGATGCATACGCTGCAACCAACCAAAGGAACGAGGACACTGGTGGACATGCAAGGCCCTGCCGAGACTGTGGAGCTAGAGGTTCATAGACAAGCCGCGGAGAGACGCAAAGCCAACGAAATATGTAGTTGGTGTCCTACACTGGAACCTCAAACACCTCCTGCAGAAATGAAAAACGCAGCGTGCACATACACACAGAAGGAAAGAGAGGAAAAGGAGTGCGGAAGAGAAGGGGAGCGGAGGCAAAGGGGAGGGGTTCAAAAGGATAAGAAGTGGGAGAGGACGAGAGAAAGAGATACAAAACGAGGACAGGAGCGGAAGGAGGTATCGAGGAGGCTTGGAAGGTGTAGCTCTCAGAGCCCTTTCTCCTAACGACTAGGAACTACTTTAAAAACACGGCAACCGTTTCGCCGAATAGAGGACAAAACCGACGTACTTTGCCAGGCCCAATACCCCAAGCCGACAGCCGTTGCCCTCTTAGACAAGACTACTATATAGGCAGGGCGCTACAAGCCAAAAAGGCTAGGTAACCAATCCTGGAGCCCTCTGCGGGGACGCCCTCGGGCGATGCCGAGTTGAAGAACCTCCCGGTGTTTACACTGGGCCCGCGATGGTCAAGGGAGGCTTCCGAAGCTCATGCACACCCGCAACCGCTGACCGCCCAAGAACGGCCCTAGATGACGACATCATCCCCGGCTGGTCTTGTCCAGAACATGCCGTCATATTATTAGCAGTAAGGTAGACGTTAAAAAGAACAAACAAACAAAAATGTAGTTAACCGGTGAGCATCGAGATACAATTTGCTTTTCTTTGCCACTTTTCTTTTGCACTTTAATCACGTCAGCAGTGGCGGGGGATAGGCCCCGGCGGATTACAATGGTTTTGTCCTTCTACATACATGGCTGCGGCCAAAATCAAGGACTTGATAGGCCCGAACCAATCGTGTCTATATGAGGGCTAGGCGCAATATGGTCTTTGGTCTTTACTATTCTATTTGCTATGGCTCGGCTAGATGAAGTATCTCATCTCTATTTTAACTGGCTTCCGTCCAAATACAGACACACACACACACACACAAACACGTATCACTCTACTATAAGTTCTGGCCCGGCCAGAGTACGCGTACCTCTCTTTCCTCTCTAAACATTTTTATCTATTTTCCAGTTCAGTCACAAGGGGCCATCGTGCTTCTAGGGCCATTTCTTGGGTCTCCACCCACTTCCGCTCTATCTGGCTTCAAGGTCTCACGGGCCTCAAGAATCACACAGAAGATTTATGCAGTTATTGCATGCCGGTGTTCGCTATTGAGACGACTTAAGCAGCCCGTGGGGAGGACCCGGCTTGCTCGCAGTGAAAATAGCAATGAGGGGTACTATGCGCTAGCTAGGAACTTGCTAGCTACTGAAGACTGGTCCCCAAAAGCAAAAGAACGCGGCATCTGTGCAATAAGGATAGAGAAGGCCAGCAAGTTCATTGCTAAATGGACCAAACATCATCGACTGCGGAATCAACCGGAAAATAAACTGCGGTCAGCCTACGGCGCTTACGATACACGACACACGGGTGTTGGCTAATACCAAAACAAGTGGGAGCCAGGAACGGCCACTTCTTCAACCGTTGTTGTCTTCCCCCGCTCACCACAACTACGACTTTAGGCTTGATGTTGGCCCCCTGCCTTGAATGACTCTAGAAGGTGCTGTATGGCGCACTAGTTGCACACTTCATGCATGCAACAGGCAGATAGATCTACAGCAACCTACAACTTGTGGCTAAATGTCTACAGAATGATCAAAACTCCACCATGAAGCCCCAAAGGACTTGCACACAAAACAGAGAGGGCATAGGACACAGGATACATGAGTCTAGGGCTAGAGGGGAAAAAAGGGAGGATCGGGACATGTCAAGTCTGATGCGTCAGCTCCGTGGGGCTTTACTGCCTATTATATCTCTGATTCCAAAATCAACGTTTGAAAAAGTGGGAGAAGGATATAGTATAAGCAAGAGGAAAGGCCCAATGAGTAGGAGCATCAACAAAACATGATTAATAAACCATGAGTCTACTAAGTCTGGGGAACATTGTTGTTAGGTTAGCGGCGGAAAGTTACCATCGCTCTGAACGCCAATAGCATTGACACATCTCGGTGATTTCAGCGCCCATTGAAACTGGCATTTGCTAGCGAACTCTCTGATTAACCAATGAATCAGGAATCTTCATACATCTAATCACACTTTGATGTGGAGACCTAGCAATGCCTTTCCTACGTCCGTCGAGCTTTTCATATTAACGGTTTAATCTGAATCATATGGCCAGGACACTATCAGGGAGACTACCCAAGCCATGTACAGTGCCTGATATTGCTACTACCGGTTTTATCAGACCGACCTAGCTGTAGCCATTTACATGACTGGCACAGAGGCATCTAGCATCTAGTGCTTCCTTTTCTTGCCCGTTCAATGCGCAGAAGGGCCCCGATAGAAGACTATATCTTCTTTCAAGATGAAAATAGTCGTGGTGACACTCATAATAAGTCTATCTTTGCTCGTGCCAAGCTTGGATGGGATGTTGATGGCAGTCTTGTGGCTCTCTGTAGACTCCACCACGCCTTGATTG
This sequence comes from Ceratocystis huliohia, assembly GCA_038382965.1. Classification (NCBI taxonomy): domain Eukaryota; kingdom Fungi; phylum Ascomycota; class Sordariomycetes; order Microascales; family Ceratocystidaceae; genus Ceratocystis; species Ceratocystis huliohia. The sequence continues at coordinate 3,035 of JAXCEX010000276.1, forward strand.
GGGCATGGCTAGCTATACGCAAACTCCCGTGAGCACGTAAGTGCCATCCGAGTCTCTTTTTCAGAGCCTCATGGAGATTTAGTCCCTCGGGCAGACCAACATTTTGGAAAACCACGCCTAAATCGCACCGATATAGCCACCACTACACGTCGGCTGGGCTTCCTTGAGGTTGGGCTGTTTCTCAAGGCAGCCTGCGGAATTTCGTAATTGGCCTCTTGGGGTGTTTAGGGGCTACTATGATACCCGATTCTCAGTCAAACCATGCAAATAGAATGATATACTTGATACTATCATCAATCTATGGCTGAGCGTAGTAAAGGCGGTTCCCTGCCAGGGTCTCGGTAGACAGACGCTCAACGTATGCAGCCCTACGCTCAGCATACTCATAACGAAGACCTGACGATATTGTTATGATTGAAAAGAAAGAGGTGATTCATTCCAGACGTTCCAATTTTGCTGATTTTCCCTTTTTTTTTCAGTGTCGCGGTTTTCCGGCTGCTCGACTCTGAAAATTCACCTTTTCATCGTGTGAGAAACGAGCTACGATTTCTCTTCCCATACTTTAGTATGGCATGCATCATTCATCCCATCTCTGCTTCGTACCTTCCCTTTTCAAAATGCTGGTACTTGGACAAAATTCGCAACTGCTCTATCTGCCCTTCCGGCAAAACTGATAAAAATATTTTCACCATCAGCTGACAAAAGCTCATTTTGTTTCTTTTCTTCTTTTTTTCCCATCCTTTCTCCTGCGCCAACTCAAGACACAGACTATCATTTACCGCATCCATCTCTCAGTGCGGTGCAGCTCAACCAAGCAAGGCTGAATGAAACCCGCACCGCCTTCCCCAAAATCATGTCCGTTTTGAGCTTCACACTAAGCGATGACGGTGTCTCGAGCCTGCGCGATGCCTTGATTTGTCTAAACAAATTTCACGATGAAGTTTCTCTTGAAGCTCAGAGAGACAAGGTAGGCCTTGATTGTTTTCTCGTGTTAGCGGTGTTTTTTTATTTTTTATTTTTGCTAACTAATTCTTGGGTTGGCCATCTCAGTTCATGCTGTCTGCCCTCAACCCTACAAAATCTGCTTATGCCTCTTTTTCATTCAATACTTCCCGCTTCTTTTCTAGATACAAATTCAACAGCTCCTCAGGCAGCGAAAAGTTCTACTGCCGGCTCTACTCGCGTGTGCTAATTGCCCTGTTTCGAGCTCGTGGCGGTGGTAGTGGCGGAGATGGTTCGGGCAAAGATGGCTCTGGTGGCGATCGGGGGGCCACTATCGATCACTGCACCGTGTCCATCGAAGACGGGCCAAGCGTCAAAAGCCGCATGGTTGTGCGCATAGCTTTTCGAAACGGCTGCGTGGCAACACACCGGCTAACGTTCGAAAGTGCTGTTGTCGTACATGCACGCTTCAACGCCGAGGAGGCTACACATCGCTGGACAATTGCCAGTCGCACTCTGAGGCAGATTATGGAACATTTCGGCCCTGGCGTGGAGCTCCTGGATATCAACTCTGATGAAGACCACATCAACTTCAATTGTTACATGGAAAAAGCACTGAATGCGGACGAAGTTCTCAAAAAGCCTCTCCAGACAAGCATTGCCGTGGATCTAGACGAGTTTGAGGATATCGACGTTGAAAATGGCCTACACATCATCATCAGTGTGCGGGATTTTCGCGCAGTAGTGCAGCATGCTGGAATTCTGAGCGCCGATCTCCAGGCACGCTACTCTATCCCCGAAAGGCCAATCCGATTCGGCTACGATGGGGATGCAGTCAGCTGCGAGTTTCTCCTAATGACTGTTGGTGAGCGTGGCTCTACGACAACTGCTGCACAAAGAGCAAAGCGTAAGAAGGCTGAAAATGCAACAGCGGCAGCACCTGTACTAGATGCGGCTGCTGCCACTAGCGCAGCCGCTGTCTCTGCCAATTCTGCCAATATGAGATCTGATAAGCAACGCCCGCCGCCAGTTATGGTAGCCGTGGCTGGTCGCCGGGCTACACCTGTCCATCTCTCTCCAAATTCAGGGTCCCGCACAACAGCTAACAGGGCAGCAGTTTTGGCGATGGACAACGCGCAGCCTGCAGTACCGGCGGTGGGAACTATGCCACCGCCGTCTCGGGGTGGTAGAGCTGAGAAGCGTTCTGGCCAAGAACATGCACAACAAAAAGAGCAACAACAGCAACAGTCAGCAGACGCATCTCGAACACGAATGTCATTCTTTGACATCCGCCCGCAAGCCAGCCAAGTGGCCCCTCCGCGGGCGAGTACAGTAGCATTAGAGGATGGTCTTTTTGTAGGTGACGATGGATGGGAGCCCGTGCGTGTAGGTGAAGACGAAGACGAAGACGAGGCTGAGGACGGGTTTACGGGTTTAGGATGGGATAACAGCAGCCGTGATGTAAGTCACCTCATATCTTTTCATGGCACTCGCCTACTTCAAAGCAGCTCAGTCGCTAACGGTGATACGCCACCACGCAGGACTCAACGATGCCAGGTCAAAGTGATAAGGCTCTGCCTAATGAACAAAGAAATGAGGAATCTCTCGACTCCCAGGATGGACTTGAGCCTACACAAAGACTCTCAGATGTCCAAAAACATGGCTTGTTCTACGGCATGTAGACAACTAGTCTGACAACCCTTTCATCCAAACGTTCGAAAAGCCCTAGTCAAATTGATCTAACAAATAAACAAGCCATTCACATTTTAACAGAAGTAATATTGATCCACGACGTTGCGCAACCCGCCGCTATATATCCAATTTCAGCTTCTGCCGTAATATTTTTGTGCGAAGCGATGATGTTGTACCTATTCTTAAAGTCGCCCTTGTCATCAACACCTGGGCCGCAGTTACCGTGCTCTCCCCAGCCCCATGAGATGACATCCTTATCCTCTTTTGTTAGACATACGACATGTTCACTTCCCACCGCAATTCTGCTAATTGCAGGTAAATCCGCAGGTGGGAGTTGCCCATGGTCATTACGACCCCAAGCCGTCAGTTTTCCATCTGCATGCAAAGCATAGACATTTCCCCATCCAGCTCTAATGTCGATACAGTCCAGTAACACCGTTGGCGCTGAAGACTTTATCCCCCATTTTTCGCCGCCCAAAACAGCCACTCGACCCCTAGCGTCAAGTAGAACTGAGAATTCCTTCCCAGCGACTGCCCGTATGGCCTTGAAATCGGCATCACCAGCTACGAGAACCTGGCGAGGGCTCTTGAGAATGGCATCAGCTGGTTCACCCAACTGACCCTTACGTCCGTTTCCCCACCCGAAAACACGCCCATCATCCAAAACCGCCAGCACATGAGCCATGCTTGCTACAAGGTCCACAATCTCTGTTCCGCTGGGCGGGAAGTCTGGAACTCTGGTTGCAGATGCTGAACGTACGATCTCTACTGGTAGCGAACCTAGAGCTAACTCGCCCTTAGAGCCCGACCCCAAAGTATACACACGTACGCGGTCGAAAACAAGTACCGATGCCTCCCATGTGGCAGCAATGTGCGTTGGGGTAGCGCTGTCCAGTTCTCGTGAATCCACTGACGTAGTAGAAGCAAAAGCCATTAGCGGGCGAAAGTTGGCGACCTTGTCAGCAGGCGAGTTCAAGCCACAGGCCCCGGTTGTGGCAAGGCCAGAGCAGTACACACAAGCGCCAGGGGGAGACGAATGCTCTGTAGACGATGGAATCGGGCTCTTAAGGAGAAGCAGCGAGTGGTTCCCGCCAAATGCTGCACTCAGAATCTCTAAGCCACCATCAGGCGGAGAGGCAAATAGGCTCAACTGGGGCACGGATACATCCTCAAAGTGGCCGATGCCGAGTTGGCCATTACCGTTAGATCCCAATGCAAAGATGGCCATATTTAGAAAGACAAAAGAAACAACAAAAAGGCGGTTTTTCCCGTGCGGTTGCTCTTGTCTAGTAATATGCAATGCTTGCTTTCCTTTCGTCTTCTATCTGTTTGCACATTGGCTTAACGAGGTTCGTCGGTCCCACTTAATAAGCCACCCAAGTACCTATTTCCATTAGATACATATGTCTCCACCTGGGTATCTCTAATAATTGCATAAGAAGGGCATTTTCGCGCCTGTAGCCGAGTAGCCCCACTAAATTCAAACACCGCTTTTTTTTCACTTGTCAGATTTTTCTCTTCCAATATTTTCTCTATAAAAGGCGCCCTAGCCCTTCTTCCGTTTGTCCAGTTATTCATCTTCCTTTTATCATCGCAACCACGACTCTTTGATTCGCCTATTGTTTAGTGGTTTCCTTCGACCTTTTTCAGACCTGGACTCAAGTGAGAATCCAAGTACCAAGCATCCGTCTGACTTGAGTTTGTCTCGATACTCTCTTGACTTACGCAAGATCATGGCTAATGAAAATTCCATGAAAGCCGCTGGCTTCACGGTTGGCCTTATTGGCATGGGTGATATGGGCAAAATCTATGCCCATCATCTTTCTTCTGCGGGTTGGAGGTGAGTGAGGCTCTCCCCCAGCAAGACTTAGCATCGTCTATGTTGTGTCTTGCGCCCGCAGTCCTACCAATTGGTGAGCTTTCTATCCGATCCGTCTTTTTCCTTCCTTCATCTCTTCCCCTCTCATTCGCAATGATGACTAGAGCGCATTTGGCTCGAGCATTGTTTGTTGCTACGTTGGGTAACCATTCTGGCCCCAACATTGGCGCAGGCTCTCGATGATGTCAACGCTAGCTACCTTAACAAACTATTGTCTGAGTGCGAATCCACCCTTACCTTTTTTCAAATTGCTCCTCTCGCTCTGTCTACCCAAAAAGCAATTCGCTAACACGTAACAAAAGATATTTCTAGAACCTCTGTTATGATTAACCGATATCATGTGCTCTCTTCCTCGTAGAATCATGGCGTGTGACCGCGAAGAAAAGTACGAAGACCTCAAGGAAGAGTTTGCAGGAACTGTACGGTGACTTCTCTTCTTGCTCTCAAGCCCATCCCCCCTCTCTCCCTTAAGCACTATGCCGTATATTGAAGAAAAAAAAAGCAAGAAAAAAGGCGGCCGTTGTCTTGGTTGTCTATCGTTGTAGAATGACAATCTACCGGCTCTCCCTGTCTCGTGATTCCGTTTTCCTTTGTCTTGGCTCGTATAATTTATTTGTCTCCGTCTCTGTCATCATACACATCATTCATTCAATGCCTTGTACACGACGCCTACTTGAAGAATGCGCGCTGAGATTTGGCCTTTTTCGTCGTATAGAAAATAGAAATTTGCCGAAACGGCCACCTGGTGTCACGTGCCAGCGACTACATCATCTACAGCGTTGAGGCTGCTGTCATTGGCAATGTCATCGCCCAGTATGGCCCGTGTATGTTATTCTCTTGCCCATGAACTAATCAACAAGACCAAAACCGCCGAAAGGGCTTGTCTAACTTGGCCGTGTCGTCTCTATGTAGCAACCAAGATGGGTGCCATTGTTGGAGGCCAAACATCTTGCAAGGACCCAGAAGTCCGGGCCTTTGAGGCCTCGATCCCCGCTGATGTCGACATCGTTTCATGCCACAGTTTGCACGGCCCAAAGGTCAGCCCACAGGGCATGCCGCTTGTCATCATCAAGCACCGAGCCAGCGATGAGTCTGTTCGCAAGGTCGAGACTGTCCTTAGCTGTCTCAAGTCGAAGCATGTCTACCTCTCGGCTCGCGAACATGACCGCATCACAGCCGATACCCAGGCTGTCACGCACGTAGCCTTCCTCAGTATGGGTAAGGCATGGCATGCCGAGCGCGAGTTCCCATGGGTCTCAGCCCGCTATGTAGGCGGCATAGAAAATGTCAAGATCAACATCATGCTGCGCATCTACAGCGCCAAGTGGCACGTCTATGCCGGCTTGGCCATTCTCAACCCCGAAGCCCGCAAGCAAATCACGCAGTACGCATCGAGTGTGACCGATATATACAAGTTAATGGTCGTCGGCGATCTGCTTGCGCTGCAAGAGCGCATCTACGCAGCCAAGGACCGGGTATTTGGCCCAGTCGGAGCCCCCAAATGGGCCCGCAAACCTCTCCTCCGCAGCGATCTTCTAGAGCAGTTTACGCTACGCGATGCCGATGCTGACATGGACTCCGAGTCCCCGCGTCCCAACAACCACTTGTCTTTGCTAGCCATGGTCGATTGCTGGGCCAAGCTGGGCATCGTGCCATACGACCACATGCTGTGCTCCACGCCGCTGTTTCGCATTTGGTTGGGTGTCGTGGAACATTTGTTCTGCTCGCCGGAGCTGCTTGATAACACACTAAGAACGGCCGTCAACGATCATACGTACCGCTCTGACGATTTGGAGTTCACCTTTGCTGCGCGAGGATGGGCTGAGTGTGTTAATTCGGGGCATTTTGATATGTGGCGAGAGCGGTTTGTCAGTACGCAAAAGTTCTTTGAGCCGCGATTCACGGAAGCTACAGCAGTAGGGAACCGAATGATGACGGCCATCGTGACACAGGATGACAAGTAGGCCATTAGGCAAGCTTGGTCTTCTGTGTATGCATGCGTAGGGAGCTTACATGTTTTCATTTATACACATAAATGCATGTACACATACGCGTACACGTACACGTCCACATACATACGTACACACACACACATGTAAATGCGTTCTCCATTTTATTTAGTCTTCACCTTCCAATTGTATCCATTTCCTTTTTCTTCTCAATCCGTTCTTCTGTATGCCTTTTCAAATAAGCCTTGCGCTTCGCTGTTAACCAATGCTCCGGAAAAAGAATATTCTAATACAATAACACCCCTTTTCTCGCCATCAATCATGCTCCTCATCTTCCCCCAGACTCCAGTTTTATGCTTAGAACAACGGTTGGGCTACTTGTCCTGGGCCTTGCGTCGACTCGCATGCGTATTGGCGATAAACGAGGGATCCGTGACTGGCTAGCCCTGTTTGGCGAGCAGCCTGTAATCGAGCTTGACTTGGATCGTGAGTCTCCAGTTTGGAGATGCTCATGCCCCATCGGTCTTTCACTAGTACCTGCTAGCTTCGTTCTGTCTACAAGAACAGGAATTCCTGTGGTTCTCTGTCTAGATGATGAGGTTGGCAATGTTGATGTGTACAAAGGCGCTTTTCTCTGAACTGGGACTAGGAGGCCAGGAGGCTTCAACTGTGACACCGGCATGATTGGCGTTCCTTTAACAGAAGATAAAGGCAGCGGCTTCCGTTTGAGTTGGTGTTGGTGTTGGCTCTGGCTCTGATCCTGGTCCTGGTCCTGGTCCTGGCCTTGAATCGGGCTATGGCTCTGACTTTCCCTTTGGCTTTGGCTTTGGCTTTGACCCGTGTATGCCAATCGTGGAACAGGTTCCAGTCGACTATCACGCAATGAACTAGGCTCCAAAATCTTTGCTTCGCCAGCACACTTCCCATTTTCCGAGTCGCAATGAATATCTGACAATGAAGCCGAGCTAGATACATTAGTCATGACATCAAAGTCACTTTCGCTTTCACTTTCCCAAGACAGGTAGTTCTCAATGTCTGTGGGCAATTTTAGCCTAAGGTCCAACGATGCGTCCACCTCAAAATTGTCAATAGTTTTGTTCCAGTCATCGGCTATAGTGAGAGTTTTCTCTCTTTCCCGCTTCGTTGGTAGGTGAAGGGGCGATGGCATAACGCAGCAAGATTCTGTTTCGGGAGCAAGATACTCAAAGTTGCTTGCGTTGAAATCATACGTAGTGAATGTGCCGTCAGTGGCAGAAACATTGTGGTTCACATCGTCTCCGTCTACTTCCTCGTCAGTCATTGGATACGGCAGAGTCTCGTTGTAGATAGAGGACCCAGACTCCTCATGTCGGTCCTGAAGTTCGTCTTCGGTTGTTGAAATGGTTCTAGAAATAAAGGCAAGTCCCATGCCAACTGAGTCTACACGATTCGAGCCTGGGTAATCGACCTTGAGTTCTTCTTTTGGTTGACGCAACAAGCCAACAACTAGTGCCTCGGTATCAGGCTGCAAATGCAAATCCAAAGAATCAAAGTCCGCTGAATCGGAAATAGGGTCGGGGTTCGGGAGAAACGGTGGCTCGGGCTCTTTCTGTTGGTTGCATATAGCACCGAGTCGCAATTTTGTAAGTTATTTTGGTCCCTGTAAAATCAAAACTAAGGGGTATGCATCTGTATAACTTACAAGGACGAGCTCAACATTAGCGTCGACCTCCTCCTCAAACTCTCCCCTAGAAGAAGTCCGAGTCCCAATACTGTGTAGTATTTTGGCATTGGCAACGGGCCTAGCCCCCAGTAAATGGAAGCCAAACCCAGTGACTGCAGTAGCAGGAACTTCATCGTTCATTATGGCATCCAGAGGCAAGAAAGCATGGTCTTTAAAACTTGGCCTGCAGTTAGGGCAACACTTGTACTTGCATTCAGTTGCAAAGTTAGGGATATGTGGGGTGGGATCAAGAAGACCTTTGCTGATATGAGGGCGTTGGAAATCCTGGCTGGCAGCTTCAAGAACCTGCATGTATTTCATCCTCGTCAGCACGAATTTCTCAATGGGGCTGTGCAGATAGGTATAAATGATGTGATGTAGTTACCTCTGAGCGTTGTCCAACGAGAGTAGCAAGCTGTGACGGCGAATATCTGCTGTACTCCTGATTGCTTATTTCACCAAGTACATCAAATTTCCTAGTGCGCGTGAGAACAGTTTTACTTCTGGGCTTAATCATGTGCTCCATAGACCGGCCAGTTTTGTCAAATATATGACGGTCATGCTGCAGAAAGTTAGGAAATTGTTACAGCGGTTTTTCCCTCTCAGTACAAAGACGCACCTTGGCATTATCCATATTGGCCTCTATCATGATATTTCGATCAGAACAGCATCGATATAGCCAGCCAAATGCGCCTGGACGCATGCAATGTGAGCAGAGATCTGTAGCAGACCAGTAGCGCACCATCTCGGGGTGGGTGCAATTTTGACGGCCGATGTTTGCTACAGACAAGTTTGGGCTGCTCATTTGCAGCTCTACGCGTGAATCATGGTCAAGAGGGCCCGGATACACTATTGAAGGATCTCGAGTCAAGTTTCTTCGTAGGCTAAGACTCATTGTTCTTGAAGGGTTCAAAACAGTAGGCCTAGACCCGACTGGTTTCCGGCGAATGGCTTTAGGGGGTGGCAGCTGCGCCGAAGGAGGGGCCGGAATGCGTGAGGTATTTTGGGCATCATTGCTGTGTGTAATAATCGAGTCTATGGGCGTTGTAGGAGTCAATACGTCGCAGGTCATGATGAATAGTTTGAGAGGGGGCCGGTCGAGATTCAATGAATGCTTTAACAGGAGAATGAGGGAGAAATGCGGAAATCGAAAAAAGGGCAGATAAGCAAACTGGAAGATGAAAAAAGAAATACCAAAGTAAGAATAAGTTGGAGATGGATGAATACAAAGTGAAGAATGCTGTGTTCAAGAGAAGTGCAATGAATTCAAGCAAAACGATGTCATTATAACGTAAAGACAGATCGTCACTTCCATCCAGTAGCCATCATGAAGTCGTGTGCCTTCCTCTTTTCAAAGACTAGTGGCGCAGTTATTTTTCCTCTGTTTGCGCGTCCCTCCCTTATTATCTCGTTCCACTACCTAGAGCAGTCGCTTTTGTGATGTTTGTTATTGTTGTCGTTGTTGTGGAGAGCAACAACCAAAGGCCCAAGAAGGTTGTTGCTTTCAACAAAGGAAAAGTTACGTCCTTTAAGGTAACTGCCATTCCGCAATATCAGCTGCCAAATGTCAAAAAACAAACAAACAAAGAGCACGCCTCTTGTGCCACCTAACAAGATCAACCATCACGAACCTCCTACACCAATGGTGTTTGGGTTAGTGTAAGTATATTAACCCTTACTGCACACCAGGTTTCCATTCCGTCTGTTGTTTTTTTGCTGATTGTTTGAGGAATATACGGCGGCTTCCTTCATGGTAGCCCTACCCTGCCTTAATAGTTAGTGTATAAACATGCTAAGTATATTAGTAATGTGGAGGTAAAATAAGGGATGCTCCCACAAAGTTTCAGCCACCACAGCATCCAGTTGTTTCTAACGCTAAGGCCAGAAAAAAAGGACGAACAAAGATACGCAAAGCTGAAACACGAATCGGTCAAAGTTTAGCCGACTCTATCTCGGGTAGTTTTGCTTCTGGCTTTGGTTCTAGCTTTGGCTTTTGGCTCTAGGGGCTTGAGTTTCGAGTTTACATCAGACTTGGGATAGGGCTGTGTAAGGTCAGCGGCAGTTTTTACACCAAAGTTTTCACCAAGTATTGCATTAAAAAGAAGCTACGATCTACAGTGATAACCACTTGGCTGGTCTATCATCAACACCTAAAATCTCTATGCTTATTATCCATCCGTTGCTATAACTTCCGCATAGTTAAAATTTTAGCACCATCCCCCTTTAGCATATACAGGGAAGGTTGACACCTGACTCTTGATTCCGCATTTCCCCATTCTAGACTCGTCGTTTTTTCTCTTAATCTCTCTGCCTCTTGCTCGCCTTGCTCGCTTCCACAAAAGCGAGCAAAGGAACGAACACGGGTTCCATCTCAATATTCTTGGCATTTGTATCAAATAAACGGAGAAGAATGTCACGAAGAGTCTATTGAGCCAAGCCACTATTCGAATTAGCAGTTAACAAGCTACGGAGCAGGCCCCATGCCAAGGCTTGTGTCGAAATTAAGACGTCTCCTTGCGTCCTGCTTGTCAGAGAAAGGGCAATCTGCAACGCTTACTATGAGACAATTTGAGAGAGCATATACTAGGGACTGAGCTGAGGATACTATTGAACAAACCGGGAGGTGGGGGGAAGAAGAAGAAGAAGAAGAAGAAGAAGAAAAAAAGAACTTACTGGCACATGTCGTCCTAAGGTCTTGTGCGAGTGGTATGGCAGCTTGCATGGCTAATTAGAGGCTACTCATTGCGCGGAATTCGTTGGTGGATTAACAGACATTGCGGTAGCGCACTCCTGTAGTGTCCTTAGATATGAACAGGGAATGCGCACGCACTAAACATTGCTAAAGTGCATCAACACACAGAGCTCTCAATGGTTGCAACGATGCATGTGTATTTTTAGCCATATTTAACCATATTGAGAGCGAAGAGCGAAGAGCGAGGAGCGAGGAGCGAATGGAGTGAACTTCCTGGATCGCCTGTTCGTTTCCGTCTTGTCACAACCCCCTCTGTTGAGCGATGTGCAAGTTTTGTCGATCGGATCTTAGTCTTAGGTTCATGTAGTTATATAGGCTTAAAAACAGAGGACTAGAAATGTTGGGATCACGTGGCTCGTGATATACGCAGTAACATTCTATCTGTTATGCATGCGTGCTTTGTGTAGTTGGTGCCAACTTGAGCGTCTGGAACAAGCGGACCTCCCAGTCCTCTTCTTTCTTCCCTAGCCCCCAAATATCGGCCCCCAATTAATATCTACCAAACAGGAGGGTAGGTAATTACAAGTCTAATTGTGCTAGCAGAATGCGCCCTTTTACCTCCCCTTCACAGCATCTTCATCTTATCTCATCCTTGTTGTTTGCTCCTTCCAAGTGAGCTGCCTAATTATTTCTTCCATTGAAGATGTTGAGAAAATTCGGATTAATTCCCGTCAATCACGACTCAGTATCATGCCGCTAGCTTTCTCTTCGACCAAGCTACTTCCCTGTCTTAACATTTGCCAACATTTCTCAACATCTGCGCCGTTGCGCAAATCCATATCCCCGAATAATAGAAGCTCCAGATTTTCCGTGGCATAGTATTACCCCATCTGAGACAACATGTTCCGCGCAAAGGACTACTCATAGTCTTGGCATATGGCTTGGCCTTTCTTGGCCTTTTCTTGTTTAGGGGTCCTAGATAACTTTGTATCCATGCCAAGAAATCGAGCTTGTTACAGCTATTGCAGGCTGGCCCAACAATGTTTGGACTAACAACGCATAGAAGACAGGAGCCTAGAACTGACATGTAGGTTGCCCGGCGTCTAGATTCAAACTTCTACCCCGAGTTCAGGAGCAAACTACCCATGAGTTTCGTCTAGGGCTACTATGAGAACTAACGGGCTTGGCATCAAGGAGTCAAGTTCTTCCATATTGTCTCTCCAGGTCATGACCATATTCTTGTTCTGTGCTCCATGTAACACTTGAGAAGACATGTACAGATGTGAGCGGGTAGAGAGGAGGTGCCAAAGGTGGAACCTCATGTTTAGACAGCCCATCTATCCAGCTATAAAGTCCAGTTGCCCTCCGCTCATCATGTCTACCTTCATCTTCTTTTACTCAGCATGCTCACGACTATTGATTAGTTCGCCATCCAAGTTCTTTCATTCTTTACAGCCCTAGAGGTTCTTCAGTTTACTTTCGTTCTATTGTCTATCCTTTTATTACACTACTTTCTTTTCTACAACGTAATATTCTTACTATCCATTCTTTTATTCTACACTTCACCTTGTGATAATTTCAACAAAATCCATCAAAATGCAGTTCTCCAACTTCTTCCTTGCTCTTGCTGCCATTCCTATGGCTATGGGCTACTCCTACTGCCCTACTAAGAAACTTCCTGCTGCCAAGGGCTACAAGGCCCTAAAGGCCACCCAATATATTTCCAAGGGCTCTGTCTACGATGCTAAATACTACAAGATCGACCGTGGTGTTGCCTGCACTGCCCAGACCGAGGGTGGTAAGTACATGCAATGATCCCCCATTAATAAGACTGCGCTGTTATGGCACTTACTAACATGCTTTCCTTTTGCTATCTAACAGGCGAGAAAGATGCTGTCTTTGTCCTGGAGGCTGGTGCCACTCTCCGCAATGTCATCATTGGCGCCAAGCAGCGCGAGGGTGTCTACTGCGTCGGCCCTTGCACTCTTGAGAACGTCTGGTTTGAGGATGTGTGCGAGGATGCTATCTCGATCAAGGGTGATGGTCTTGCTACTATCAGTGGTGGCGGTGCCTTCAAGGCTGCTGACAAAGTCATCCAGCACAACGGCTGTGGTCATGTCAACGTCGTCGACTTCTATGCTGAAGACTACGGCAAGGTTTACCGCTCCTGCGGAAACTGTGTTAACAACTGCGCTCGTAGCGTTCACATGTCTGGTGTTACTGCTCTTAACGGCGGTGAGCTCATCGGCATCAACCCCAACCTCGGTGACAAAGCTACCTACGAGAACAACTGCTCGGACGCCAAAACTGAGTGCCAGGGCTACAAGGGCTGTGACAAGTCCAAGGGTGCCTGCGAGGTCCCCAAGACCGAAACGTGCTAAGTGCTTTACACAGAAGCAATTAATGGTTTTTTTCTGAAATCCCACACTGGTTGTGTACATATCAACTACTTTACTTTCTTTTTCGACTTACTACTTTTCTCTGGCCCTAGTGGCTGACCTTCTTACTGGATACGAACTTTTTTATACTATTTTTCTGCCTTACCATAGCGACGAATATATCCTTCATATTTTGTCTAAACTACGATGATTGTATTTCTCCTGTGAATCCAAATACATTGTGCAATGTGCTGTGGATAGTCGTACAAGACACGTAGAATATTAGTCCCACTTATATCACATATATCATGCAGCTATCAAAAACGATAATGTCATTCGCCAAGGGAGATGCAAAGCACCTACAGTATCCTTGATAAGATGGGATTTCATGTCCAAAAGAGCCGCAAGAAGTTGATTGATATCGTTTGCCACAGTTCCAACAACAATTTGCTCTACTATTTGCAAGATCCATTGGTTCCATAAGTCCTCGAGGTACTGCTTGGTTGGGGACCGTACAGTGAGAATGTGAGCGTTGGGGAGCCAAACTCGAAAACTAACAATATATCTCTCGGTTGTTCTTTGGAAGATACTAGTCTATACTGTGTGCCTCCTTTGTCGAAGGAAACATGAAGTTTAAACAAGACGTAGACAAGATAAAAATTGCAATATCGTGCCTCGTGTTTTTGATAGCCTGCGGCGTGGGCACAAGGGAGCTGCTACTGCAGCAGGCAATGCTGACTACGGTATCCCTTCTCAGGATTTTACCTTGAAAATAGCTGCAAATACGAAAATAACGACGGCATGTAATGTTTTAAACTGTGAAGGTTAATCATGGCACTCGCTTAAAAAGCCAAATAATGTGCCTCAAGTAGCAGAGATGTGGATAACAACCAGGTGCAAAAATCCAGTTGTATTACTCCATGTGCTTATCACCTGCATTCTTCGCTCAACTCTTCTCCAAACAGGATCATCATTATGTTGATCGACTACATGGCCCAAATTAGTTGTTTGTCCAACTCATGTGATAGACAGCGATCCGCGAATCATATGGGGCACGCCTCAGGCTCCAAGTGCCATGAGTCTATGGTATCGCTGTTCCTGACGCTTTGCTACAACATAAAAGATCAGGACAATAGCAAAGTTCTTGATATAGTACAGACAGACGATTATTCGATTGCTGGGGCACGGTTAATCTCTGGACACTTGTTGGCTTCATCATATTCAAGCCAAATTTTATGGAGCCTGCTCATTTTTCCTATTACCAACTAGGCATGAAATTCTGCAAGGCAACTAACGGAAGAGGGGTAAAGCCTATTCATAAGTACAATAAAGTTCCAGGAGAACCGTAGAGAGCGCGCAGTAACGAAAATCACTCGTACTAAGGCCAGTAAAACATGGACGAAAGAAGAAAACTACCCGCAACATCAACAATACTAAAGCTATTCTAGGAACTTTGTTTTGTTATAAGGGCCTTGTTTACTTGTTGTTGGCATGAGACGCCACAGCTCGTTGCTATGCATAACTACAGGGGTGTAAAGATACCACCTGTGGCGCTAATACGAAATGAAAAGAACGCTAGAGTTGCCGAGCCAATTGAAATCGTGCAGCCCCTGATCTTAGAGGGAAATAACAGCATTGATGAATGCCCTCGTCCTTCGTAGTCTAAAGTATTTGACATCACGGGATCAGGAAACGTAATAACCTTTTTAGAAAGACTTTTTCCTGCATAGAGAAAGAGAAGGTGTTCTAGGAAATAGATGAAGACAAACACAAGAAAGAGCATGATTGGCCATAGTCGTTAGGACTCTTCTAGAACCTAGGGCCCCTAGTTCCATCATCAGCCACATATTCCATGGTTCGTTGAATTGCAACGCATTGCATTGCATTTCAAGGTAAGAACGCGCTGCACGCCAGGATAGAAAGCGAGGCAGCTGCGACCTACTTATAGCAGCCGTAACACCTGACAAGCCAGCAAGGTTCTGGCCCAGTCGGGGTTCCTTCCTTTCATGTTTATGTTTGTGTTCTGTCGCTTTCCTGTTTCTGTCTTTCCCTGGCCACTCAATTTTCCTTCTTTCCCTCTTTGCTTTGTTTATCTTTTCGACACAGCCTGCCTTCTTTTCCCTCTCCTTTTACTTCTCCTCTTCTCTCTCTTTTTCCGGATTTTCGTGCCTCACACTGCCGCTGTTGACGTCCATTTTGCATTTGCACAATATCAGGCAACATACTTTCCAACAAGGAAGTACGAATTGTTTTTCCCCTTGCTACCGATTTTTTTCTCCGTTGACTTGACGCCCTGCCTCGTTTCGCAGCCATCTGTTTACCACGCAGGCCAACCGCTGGTATCGCATTTTGACCTCGTCAAAGGAAGCCTAATGTATGTATTACTCACATAGAATGCCCCTTTTTTTCTCCATCCACATTTTTCGCATCCCATATGCCATGAATCCACCTTGAAACATGACTTGGGTCTTCATATGCTCTTCCCAACTTCAAAGACACAACACAAGCAGCAAGCAGTCAACAGAATGCAGAGTACATTGTTCGCTAGGGTCCACATGCCCTCAAAGATAGCGCTAAGAGCAGCAGAGTGCACTAGCACCCATCTTTGATTCCACTATATGTTGTACACATAGTATCACGATGCGCAACTCCCACTTCCAGACGCGCCCCTCAGCTCGACCTTTTTCAGCTACGAAGTCGGTCAATGCGTGACTTGACCAGTGCGGTCGCGCTACATGGTCGCCTCTCCTTCATTTCCTTGTCTTGGAAAAGTGAATTTGGCTGGGCCTGGTAGTTTTCTTGCTTCCCAGCCACCTCTCCGACCCCCTCTTGCCACCGAAAAAAAACGAGACCAACACAGGCATAATTCAGACAGGCTTGCTAGAAAAAGAATAGAGGGAAAAGGGAAAAGAAAAACACCCCTAGTCATTGTACCTGGGGCTAGTCTAACTTCTCATCCTCATTTCGTTTTTTACCGAGACGCATACCACGCATCCCACTTGTCGACGACGCCAAAACCGTGTCGATTCTTTTTCTTTTTTTTTTCTGTCGCAATTCATCGAACCTTGAAATCGCCCTTTCTCGAACTCGATCGCATTGCTTGTCCTTTATTTCGCGATACTTTGTCAAACGTGGGGCTTGACTCGCTTCATTCATTCTCGTCTCCCGCTAGCCTGTGATCCCCCACAAATACTGTGCCTTGTTTTCTCGGCCACTCTACTTCGAATCGCGAACACGACGAGAAACCTCGCCTTGGTGCTTTCTCACCAACTTGGCCTAGATTTTGTTGCCTTTTTTCTGCATTCTACCTTGCTGTGCTACTGCTTCTACTACTGATTCCACCACTGTTGTCTTGGCACCCTACACATTCAACCAAGCTTGCGATCGCGCCAATTTCCTTACTAACATCAAAAAGAGTATATATTATCTCACAATTAACAGAGACTGCCCTGGTTCCATCCTCCACTTTGCGATACCCAACACCCGAATACTCTCAATACATCGCAGTTGATTTCTGGCTCCGGCCACATTCGTCATAATGTCTATGAGAAAGGAAGCCGAGGAGGCCGTCGTTAAGATCGCCGACAAAGTCGTTGAGGCCGTCAATCCCGCCAATGGACCCCTTCCCGGTACTCGTGGCAAACACAAAATTGCCGATGCCGTTGGTACCGCTTTGACTGGTGGCGCCGCCAATGCCGGTACTAAAGGATATCTTGCCGTATGTCCCTTTCCACTGCTTTCTTCTGGTCCGATAAAGTCCCATCCTAACTATTTTTATGTTTCCGTCTTAGACCTACTTTAAACAGCTAGAAAGCAACCCGTTGCGTACGAAAATGTTCACTGCTGGAACCTTGGCCGGTTTGCAGGAAATCTTGGCTTCGTGGTTGGCGAAGGACCGGAACAAGCACGGCCACTACTTCACCTCTCGCATCCCCAAGATGGCTGTTTATGGTGCTTTAATCAGTGCACCTGTGGGTCACTTCATGATGTGGCTACTGCAGCGCCTGTTCCGTGGTAGCGTTAGTCTACGATCCAAGGTCTGGCAGATCCTTATCAGCAACACAGTGGTACGTCTGACCTGCACATTTCCATGAGATAAATGGTATATCTAACCCTCCCATGTTTATAGATCGCTCCTATTCAGAACAGCGTATACCTTGTCGCCATGGCCCTGATTGCTGGCGCTAGAACCCTCCACCACGTTCGTGCTACGGTCAAGGTTGGCTTCTGGAAAGTCATGAAGATCAGCTGGCTCACTTCCCCTATCTGCCTGGCGTTTGCCCAGCAATTCCTCCCAGAGAACCTCTGGGTTCCTTTCTTCAACCTCATTGCCTTTGTTATTGGCACATACATTAACACCACCACCAAGAAGAAGCGTCTTGCTGCGCTGCGCAAGAAGCACTTCGGTGACGGCGGCCGTGGCGGTTCGTCGGTTGTCAGTGGAGGCCCCCCTCCTCCCATCCGCCAGAACATGCCTGGTGATGAGTACGCCCCATCCCACATCAGCTCACACCATCCCTCTCATAGTCACATCGGCCCTTCGATGCATCAAGGCCCCCCTCAGCCCCCATACTAAGTTCATCTGTTCGCCTATGGGGATAATAACTACCAGATCAGTGCCAGTTTTGCGGAAATGACTGGTAAGGCTTGGCTCAGTCGGGCTGGCAGCATTCCAACAGAACCAGTTGGTGGAGTTCTCCGGCTAATTTTGTTATGGAAATGTCACGGAATACTCAGGAAGATCGACCCTGCAAAGGCTCGACCATTCCAGACTTCGCGACTTCCCACATGTGCTATTTACTGCATGTTTTCTTTTTGAACATATATGGCAAGGTTTCAATCCGCCATTTTTATCTAACCGCTATTTACGATTTACCAACCAATTGCTATCTCACGCAAGACCTGGAGCGGATATGGGCAGAGCGAAGAAGCGACCAAGTGGTTGCAGAAACGAGGAATGACGGAAAGCATGGGCTTTCCAAGGTGTATGGATTAGCCTCTTTTTTCTGCACAGGATTTGCCGCACGCGTTCCTGTGCTGTGTTTTTTGAATCTTACCTTTTTGTTTTTTTTTGGTTATCACACTGTAAAATGAATTTTATGTTGCAAGAAACAAGATCGTGGTATTTTTTATTACAATGAACAGGATTCTGTGCATCAGGTTGTGCACTGAATTTAGGTACCGAGATGAATGAAGCCATACCATGCAGCACGCAGAAAAGGGGCTCATTTGATGTGGGCGATTTGTTCTTTGCCCCCTTGGACTCCGAAAGGGTTTGACACAAATAATAGGGTTATATTTTCCCTTTTCATCTTGACTCTTCTATGGGATGGGATGGGACAAAGTTCCATGGGACGGAAACCAATGAAAAGGTGGAGAATATTGCAAAAGAAAGGCCTCCTAAGAAGGCGAAGCCGTGACAAGGCGTTAGTCTAAACATGAACTAGTCTCAGAAATATTTTTTTTACCTCCCTTTCCCTTCGGTCCAGCCGTTCATGTTGAGATGTAGAAACAAAAATAAGTAAGAGATATGATACTGGAGCCTAATGATGATACATTTGTCTGTGTGTCCATTTTGTCTTCTTCGTTAGCTTTCTCAGATTCCCTAGTTTTCAAACACATAGAATCTCCTCAACAACCGCAGCTTTTTTCTCATGTGTTTAATATTGTGTTTCTTTTCCTCTTCTTTTTATTTTTTTTTTCGTTTTTGATGCTTTCTTGATCTTATCGTACTATGGAAATAGACCACCCTAAAAGCAACTAAAGCGACGCGATAAAAAAAACTTGGGCTGTCTCCACTTTTAACGGGCCAACCAGTAAAAGTGCTGGGGGGGAGGGAACTCAAGGCTAGGTGACCTGATAACGCCGATAAGTAAACAAACGCCACTCTCATTGGCTAAACGCGAAAATGCCAGTTGAAAAAAAAGTTTTTGGGCAGCTGCCAGATTAGCACCTGAAATTTTTCTGTTGACTTTTCCGAAGACATACAAAGAAAGAGCCTTTCCTGCCATCCCTCTTTCTTTCCTTCCCCCTACACCAACCCTCATCTCTCATCTTTCAGATCTTCTTTTTCTTCATCCCATCGCGTGCTGGTTTTTCCATCTCATCCGAATAACCAGAGGAAGTCAATATATCTTGATCTTCTTTCCCGTCGCGCATTTCTTATTTGAAAACTTCTGGCGAACTACCCGTCAGTGTTCTCACATTTTCTGTCATCTTTGACGGTCCATTCTTTTTGAAAAAAAAAACTACACCCTATCATTTACAATGTCTTACAACGACGGTGGTTACAACAGTGGTCCTCGTGGTGGCTACGGTGGCGGTGGTGATCGCTATAACGATCGTGGTGGTGGTCGTGATCGTGGATTCGACCGTCACGATGATCGCCGTGGCGGTTACGGTGGAGGCTACGGTGGTGGCGGCGGCGGCTACGGCGGGTAAGTTAACAGCAACAATACTCGACTTTACATGTCTAATTGTATCTGACGTTCTAACATTTTTTATAGTCGCGGTGGACGTGGATTCGGTGGCGGCGGCGGCGGTGGCGGCTTCGGCGGCGGCGACCGTATGGGTGGCATGGGCGCTGGACTCAGACAGCAAGAATGGGGTAAGTTACAAGAGTATATGCGAATATTGGATGTTTGGATGAATCGGTAACTAACGTTCTCTTCGAAAAAAAAATAGACCTTTCCGCCTTGCCCAAGTTCGAAAAGCATTTCTACAAGGAGCACTCCGATGTCACCAACCGTTCTGAAGAGGACATCAAGGCCTTCCGGGAAAAGCACAACATGGCCGTTGTCGGTACCGACGTCCCCAAGCCCATCGAGACTTTCGATGAGGCTGGCTTCCCTCGCTATGTTATCGATGAGGTCAAGGCACAGGGCTTCCCTGCTCCTACCGCCATTCAGTCTCAAGGCTGGCCTATGGCTTTGTCTGGTCGTGACGTCGTTGGTATTGCCGAGACTGGCTCCGGTAAGACTCTGTCTTACTGCCTCCCTGCAATCGTCCACATCAACGCTCAGCCTCTTCTGGCCCAGGGTGATGGCCCTATCGTTCTGGTTCTGGCTCCTACCCGTGAGCTTGCTGTTCAGATTCAGCAGGAAATTAGCAAGTTCGGCCGCAGCTCTCACATCCGGAATACCTGCGTCTATGGTGGTGTCCCCAAGGGTCCCCAGATCCGTGATCTCAACCGTGGTGTCGAGGTTTGCATTGCTACTCCTGGCCGTCTGATTGACATGCTCGAGGCTGGCAAGACCAACCTGCGCCGTGTTACCTATCTGGTTCTTGATGAGGCTGATCGCATGCTTGACATGGGTTTCGAGCCCCAGATCCGCAAGATTATTGGCCAGATTCGCCCCGACCGTCAGACCCTGATGTGGTCTGCTACTTGGCCTAAGGAGGTTCGCGCTCTCGCCACCGATTTCCTCACCGACTTCATCCAGGTCAACATCGGCTCCCTCGAGCTGGCTGCCAACCACCGGATTACGCAAATTGTCGAGGTTGTCACAGAGAGTGAGAAGCGTGATCGTATGATCAAGCATCTTGAGAAGATTATGGATGATAAATCCAACAAGTGCCTCATTTTTGTTGGAACCAAGCGTGTTGCCGACGACATTACCAGTTTCCTTCGCCATGATGGATGGCCTGCACTGTCCATTCACGGTGACAAGCAGCAAAACGAGCGTGATTGGGTTCTTGACCAGTTCAAGACTGGAAAGAGTCCTATCATGGTCGCCACTGATGTCGCGTCTCGTGGTATCGGTAAGTTCATTCCCTTTTTTACCCTTCGCCCCTTAATTCCTCCCTTTAGACTTTGGTATAGCGCTACCCTGGGTTTTCCTGGTATGACTTTGCTTTCAATTCTAGGGACTTTCGTCTTGCGCAACACTTGTTTATGTATGTATTGTTTGGATGCGTCTTGACCTTTATTTTTGGTTTGGTATCAACGCACCCCATGGGACCCTCTTACGTGCTTACGATCGCCGCAGGGCCCGATTGTTCTACGCCCTGCACGTATCTCCGCGTCAAGTTGAGCGTGCTAGTTTTACGTTATGCCATACGATTGCCGACACAATTGCCTATGCTTTTGGGAGCGTCACTCGAAACTGGTATTCACCGCCCACGAGTATGCATTCAACAGGCGTATCGTAGAACATGAGTTTGTTGTGAAATGGTTTACGTATCTGTCCTTCGCCACAAGGTCATGAAACGACAACGAGCTATCGAAATCATTTCAGTAACAATTAGCGCTGAATCTACATGATTCCCCAAGGGTTTGTCCACGTCCATCAAACAAGCAAGTGTTCCTGGTTCTTTCATTGCCGCTTGATTTCTTCTCAGGACGATACATCACAGCCGGGATTTGTTTGACACTAGGATGAGACGCAAATTGAATGTCCCCCATATTCTTCTCCCAACGAGCTTCCTGGAATTTCAACACCAGAGAAAGTTCTTTTCTTCACTGTGCATTCCAGGATGATAACATCATGATGCATTTTGAAGGGAAGCTTCCAGAAAAACGCCCATGATATTCATGTTGCCTTGTTTTTTTCTCTTGCTATCTAGCGCTGTTGACTAGCCGGGCGAGTTATTTAAAGCTGGCGTTTGTTTAGTGCACCCGTTGTCATGTCATTGGTATCCCATGTCATGGACACGAATGAACTTGATACATCTGTATTGCTTGTTGAAGATGATTGTGTGCTGACGCAATCCTTTCACTTCAAACGGGTGGTTATTATATTATGTGCTGGTTAAGCATACGTAATATTAGCCATCAATGCAATCGTGGCGTCGGGAGCACGAGCTGGAAACTACAATTGACTTGGAGCGAGAATCTTCCAATTGCTCAACATGGCTCGCTTTTCTTTTCTGGAGAAGAGATGGTTATGGTCGTCTATATCTTTGTTTTCAGTTCCTTCATATCATCACCCTGCCTGCATCTTGTGGATGTGCCTGTTGCTAACCTATAGGAAAGATGTCCGTAACATCACCCATGTACTGAACTACGATTACTCAAACAACCTTGAGGATTATATTCATCGTATTGGGCGTACTGGACGTGCCGGTGCTATGGGCACTGCCATTACGTTCTTCACGAATGACAGTAAGTTGAACCATATTTGTTTATCTTGGCACTAATTGGCCTGTGTGGATAAATTCCTGCTTTGAACGTAGTATACTGACATGACGAATAGATTCTAAGCAAGCCCGTGACCTTGTCAACGTGCTGAAGGAGGCCAACCAGCAGATTGATCCCCGTCTTGCAGAGATGGCTCGCTACGGCGGCGGTGGCGGTGGCCGCTTTGGTGGTGGTTACCGTGGCCGTGGCCGTGGTGGCGGTGGCTACAGACGTCGCTAAATCACACCTTGTAGTGGTGTCTCGACGATGGCGGATATCTGCTCCATGGCTAGACTTTGCTGTGTGACAAGGTATGTCTATGTAGACTGTAGCACAGTCTACTAGACATAGGCCTGGAAGTGGCGGAGACTAGTGCCGCGAGTATGCGGTGCTTGCTTCTTAGATCCGTTCTGCTTGTCAAGTGACGCGACCAGTTCGTTTCAAGCCTCACATTTCCCATCGTCTTGATTTACGCTTGCATAATGATTCCCTGTTTTCTTTCGTTTCCCATTAGGGTATTTTCTTGTTAGTTTATTACGCTGGCGTTTCGTATTTAGAGAGAGGGCTACCTGCTACTTTGGTTTCGACGGCTTTGAGAACGTATCTGCGAACTTCTATTTGGCTCAAAGAGAAGGACCTCGCCGAATCCTTCGCTATTCTTTTCTATTTCCTATGTTTCCCTTGTCATTTCTGTTCTCCGTTATCCTTGGGCCTGTGTTGAGTACACAGGAGGCGCTTGGTTTCTTTTATATGTTACGTTGTCTAAAATTGATTGTGTAACTTAAGTAGCACCATTTAAAATAATATCTTCCTACAATGTTAATTAGAGTTGGGATCCTGTAGTAGGGGCTTGTGAAGCAAGAACAACATGGAGAGTCATGGTCATGTAGTTTTGTTTGTGTAACAAAGGAGGAGGCCTGGTGTGTATTGGCTGTCTATGTTTAGCAGGTTCAAGTGTAGGATGAGGGCACAGGGCTGTTGCGTTAATAATTAGTGATGGTGATGCTAGAAGCCGGCTGAGTAGCTTCAGATGCATTCTTGTTGTGTTTGCCGTGTTGTATTATCGATACGGATGGACTTGACAGATGTTCTTCATCACATGTATTACGACGGAACTCATATATATATTTCTTGTACTATATAGTAGTTGATGCCCATTACGCTGACCGTGGCTGTCTTTGATTAGAGGCTGGCTGTATCCAGAACATGTATTTCAAGATCTGTGTAGCTATAATATGAAAACGACCAGCGGCTAGGCAAGCAATTGCCGACCTTTACTGGGAGGGATAAAAGAAATGAAGGAACATGTTTAACTTGTGTCATGACGCAAGCCGTAGAAAGGGAAAGGTTGCATCCAACACAGGGAGCATGATGCGCTGTTGCTCTTCTGCTTTGTTTGCGTGCTGTAATCTGGTCTTGCTTTTTGTCGGGCTTGGGCCTCGCACGGGGTCCACGAGTTTGACGCTGTGGCTCAAGGTGAGCGCATGCATCGGCTGTACCGGCCAATTGCATGAGCAAGACAAGATCGGCAGCCTCATGCTTGCACACAGGAGAGAGACTTGCATTAATTATAGCGGCTATGGTAGCAGTTTCGGGTCGGCTCGAAGCAGAGTGTGGCTGATGATGACTTCTTAGTCTTCTCTTCTTCAAGGAAGCCTTTCTGTTTGCGCTCCCTTTGATGCGACTCTTTGCGGCTGGGAGATAACCAGCCCTGTATAGCTTAACACTCGAAAAGACGATGCGACGCAGCTACACTCTGGACTTGTTCCTTATTTTCCAAGATTTTTCTAGGCTGGAACGTCCTCTTGCCTCTCCAAGGGCGCTCAAAAATCCCGCATCCACTCGTAGGCCCGATTCAGGGCCAAGCAATATTTCTCCCATATCCACACCACTCCCCAGATCGGCCGCGGGGGCTCGTCTACCCAAGGGATAACATGGACACATACTAGACAAGTATAATCAAGCATGGGATGCTCGTTGCAAGCCCTGCCCCCACGGTCTCCGGCCTAGTGGTTGGACTTTGTGTCTAGGCTAAGGCAGGTTAAATAAGCACTCCCTTTCTTGCCCTCCTGCTAGCCCATCTGATTCTTGTCCTCTCTGGAATTTTGTGCAACCCATCCTAATAGGACACTAAGAACTGAATCAAAGCTTCACTTCGAAATAAAGCTTCGTGCTAGTCCAAAGCCGGTAAGCTTCGTACTACCCTAGCGTCAACATGGTTTGGTCTAGGCTGGGATGTATTTACTAGCCTATAGCATTACAGAATACAGCTAACACAGAAGGCCTGAGGTCTATCTATACGACGAAGGAAAAGTGGGATGCCAGAGCACAAACAGTCCATGCTTAAGCCAGAAAAATTCAACACATTGGCTGCTAGCATCTAGCCTTGGCTCTCTCTCTCTCCTAGGCCATGGCAGGACACCCTATCTTGTATCTCTCACTACTGTCCCCTTCCCTTCACCGACAAAACCCAGTCTTTCCCAGACAATGTGGATGGACGTGCATAAGAAAATAACACGCAGACAAAGCACAGTATATAATTGTTTGAGAAGGGGACAAAGAAGGGGGGGGGTGTGTTTTTGTGTAGTTGGGCTGGGCATGGGCAAAAGACTGCAGCAGAAACGAGACATGCATCTTGTTCCTTGTCAAATATAGTGGATGGCGTAGGACAGAGTTGATAAATCCTAGGAGAAGCGTCTAGTGCCTATTGGCTGAATTCTGAGGCCAAGTTCCGCCAAATCTAGGTAGTGAAAGGACTCAAAGCCGGCAGGAAGATCGAATGAGAAAAGCATGAGGAGGGACGGAGGCTAAAGACATACTGCGGCTTAGCTCAGCGAACATGTTGCATCGACTGACTAAAAGGACCATGTGTGATGTTGTTATCTTCACCTTGGTA
This sequence comes from Ceratocystis huliohia, assembly GCA_038382965.1. Classification (NCBI taxonomy): domain Eukaryota; kingdom Fungi; phylum Ascomycota; class Sordariomycetes; order Microascales; family Ceratocystidaceae; genus Ceratocystis; species Ceratocystis huliohia. Next base: position 28,283 of record JAXCEX010000276.1, read on the forward strand.
AAGTTGTTGGCTCAGAGGCGGCAGAGAGCAGCGGGTGTGTGAGTAAGCAAGTGCATGACTAGTAGATTACTATGTGTAGATTAGGCCTTGTCCAGCCGTGTTTCCCATGGTATTTGACGTGGTCTCGTGCGGATAAGAAAGAGTGTTGACTCTCCAGGCTCGGACTCAAGCTCGCCGAGGGGGATTTTACCGCCGCTCGCACAGTACATCTAGGCCAGGCCGTGCTGTTTATCCTTGGGGGGGAGGGGGGTTTTGTCTTTTTTTCTTTTTTTTTTCTTTTACATTTTTCGCCCTTTCTTCCCCAAAATCTGCAGGCGATCCTTGTTCGTGAGGCTTGTGCATAGAAGCAAGCAGGCTGAATGCCTCCTGGCACGATACATATGGCACAGTGGCGTAGAAGTCCTGCTTCCCATCTTTACCATGTTTTTGCGATTCTTGTGGTTGTAAGATCCGCTGAAAGAACATATGAGATGTGATGTATGATGCGCGACGTATGGGCTACGATGGATGCATATATCAATGACGTACTGAGCTGTTCGTATGTATGTGCAAACAGCTACGTAGGTGCATGAGCAAATTCCTTTGATGCAGTCAGCCAGATAGTCTGGACCGGCGGAGCAGTGGGCTTTACGAGCTTCAAGCGGAGGAAAGGAACCCAGGAATAGGAGCATTAGGGGGAGAATAACAACAGTCACATTATTTGAAAGACATTCTAGTAGCATAGGAGCGAGTGGCCTAGATCTCAGCAAGACTAGCGGCGGATGACAATACACATCTAACGTATATCGACCCCAAGTGACGGCGATTGTCTTAGTGTTGTCCATATTGTCTAGAGTGTGCATGTCTTCAGTTTTAATCGACCAATAGAAAGTGAGACATGGATAGTATTATCGGATACATGTATATTGGCCTACATCAAAACGTGCATACTTTCCTGTGCAAACCTCCTGAGCTGAGCCGAGGCAAGACCGGCTGATGCGCGGTGAAGGCGAAAAGCGAGGGTGAGGGTGGGTGGAGCGATACGATGGATGTGCGTACATATGGACGTGAACTGTAGGTCAAAAGGGCGATAGAGCGACGAGGCGAAGCGAGGCGAGGCGATAATGTGAGATTAGGACAATACTGGACAGATATGGGCCAAGGGATAGGGATAGCATCAGTAAGGAGGGAGAAGGACTAAGTGGGCAAATCATAGGACACGAAGAGGAATACTAATGGGCAACGAACCAAAACAACAGCGACAACCCGTTGAAAAGAGGAACACATTCTCTTTTTTTTTTTCTTTTTCTTCTCTGGCCTGTTGGAACATGGGATTGCAGCTGCACGCCCCTCCCCTGTTTCCATCATGTCATCACAAAAAATAAAGAAAGGAAAAAGGAGGCGACCTTGGGTGGGTGGCTACTATTCAAACAGACAGGAGTAGTCAGCCAGCATTAGAACCGAGAGTCGCCCGCTTATTAAACGCGTCTAGCTAATCATCAGGCACTAAGTGGCTGTTTATCCCATGGGTAGTATCCAGCTTCTTTTTGTATCTTGTACAGACAAGTAGCCCACTAATAACACATGTCGGTTGTATAGTGAGCCCCCACCCCCCCCCCCCCCCCCCCCCCAC